>JTDE01000577.1:48687-87758 GCA_014338405.1 Paragonimus skrjabini miyazakii
CAGCCGAAATTAACTGCTCTAAATAAACAAGTAGAAAAACTGATATACGTAGATAAGATATGAAATTACAGTATATCTTTGTTACAAACTCAGATAATTGGGGATTTGTTATACTGGACAAATATTTCAGCTGCAGACTTGTTGATAGTTTGGTTTGGTCTATTTGCTAACGATTCTTCGGCGTTGCAACTTTTGAACGACATCCGACTAAACACAGGTCTCTTCCTTGCATCCTGCTCGTCACGGTTAGATGACGTTGTGATAAAGTTCCTAATGACAAGTCGTTCGAGGTAGACGACATCATGGAGCATTTTCGGTATGAACTTCAGTTCATTGTCTTGGTGTATCAGCTGAATAGATCGATATCCTCT
This sequence comes from Paragonimus skrjabini miyazakii, assembly GCA_014338405.1. Lineage (NCBI taxonomy): Eukaryota > Metazoa > Platyhelminthes > Trematoda > Plagiorchiida > Troglotrematidae > Paragonimus > Paragonimus skrjabini miyazakii. Next base: position 49,059 of record JTDE01000577.1, read on the forward strand.
GTTGGTTGAGTTAAGCAAAATATTTCCTTTGTTTTATAAACAAAAACTGCGCAACTTGTCAAGATAGCGTGTCCAAGTTATCGTTCGCTTAATGCTACGTTGAATTGTGCCGTCTATTCCTCAGTGCAAGTCAACATCTAAGAAGGATATTTGACTTTCGTTCCCTTTCTTCAAAATAAACTCAACAGATCGATAGGCAAGACTGATCCTTTTGAATACTGGAGAAAGGTTAATGTCAACGCTATTGACGTTGAACAAACCCTCCCCAACACGACGATACTGACAAAACTAGATGGAAGTGGACTTATGGATAGTTCGGTCAAGTATTCTCATCGATAAATCGGTTATCCAAAGTTCTGGCGTGTGTTTAATTACCAAGCCAACCAATGGAATGCATTGCTAAACAAAAGTGCATAAGCTTCCTCAACCTCAATTGCTATAACTGCACACGGAATTTGGTTCCAGAAATATAATCAGTTACAATTAACTTTTTCCAGCAATCTTATGATAGTAAGTATTGTAACTGCATCCACTGAGAACGGCTGCCAACAATAATGCCCAGAGTGCTGTCTGCTTATACAAGCGGATCATGCAGAATGAGAAGAGCAAACGCTTTTGAAAAAAGCATCGAAAAGCAAACGACAAGCAAGCTAGATTAAGCAGTCAAGATCGTTTGGTTATTTAAACGTCCCCCTTAAGTAAACGTAAATAGTTCAAATCAGCACTGTTGTGCAATTTCTAGCAATTCTAACCAGACGCTGTAAAGGCTAATTTTTCCACAGAAAGTCGTCCAAATTCACACTATGGACACTGCAATTAGAAATCTCAACTAAACCATTTCGACAGACTAGATATTAGCCTCTGCGTAGAACGAACCAGTGAAATTGTAGAAACACACAGGCAGTTGGTTAATTACTAATCCTGAACTCTTCAAGCGCGTACTCCGCCAATCAATTTGTGCGGTGAAACTGCTATTCACTACTGCATCTTCTACATTATAACCAAAAGTTCACTTTTTTATTTCTGTCAATAAACCTGTTGATATCATATGATCTAATGTATGTCGCACACCGGGTTAAGTGAAAAATGATTACTAAAATAAGTATTGCTCATCAGAGGCCTGGAAAGAAGGGATTACTGTGACAGTTTACCGGTAATGGCGGGCCGTGTTGTTCACTTTGGATGACCGGATGTTTCATTAAATTAGCTGAGCGTAAACGGCAATTCTGCACAACATTAAAATCCCACAGAGTCTAATCATCATCATCATCATGATCACCATAGCAACCATGAGCCTGACCAGAGGGTACCATGGCTCGGGTCGCCGCTCATCTCACCAAAAACGTGGAATGTTCCATCAAAAACGCTACTAAGATGTTTAAAAAATAATAACAGAAGACTAAGCAGAAGAACTAGAAATGGTATGGATACAGATGCACCAATAGCTGCGACACACCGCCATCTTGGTCAACATCTCTAACCAGCAGTTTGAATGATCACGAGGACCCCAGCCAGGTAGATGACACCTACCGACTCTGCTCAGTGGAGCAATCAAGGTCTTCATATTTCGTGACCACGTTGTTGCTTGACCACCACGCAGTTTTACATAACTGTTGGCGACCTGCGGGTGAACGCTGAGTTGTCATACGGAGTACATGACCCAGTCATCGCCAGCTGTGCCCCATAATTAGTTAACCAATTGATCGCGCATCCCGAGTGTCCCATAATACGCGCCGGCGAACGGCCACACTGATTGCGCGATCAGTCCACTTAATGTAAACTGATTGGCGGATACAATGATGGTCAGACAGAGCAAGCCTGTTGACATCTTCCTTGCAAACAGGACACGCTTCCGAACCATAGAGCAAAATGGAGTGCACACAAGCATTATATACTCTTCTTTTCAACGACAACTGGGCGTCTTATCGACGCCACAGATGACGTCGTTTGGCAAAGCCAACTCGTGCTTTTGCTTTTCTCGCTGACGAAACATCAGCAATGTTACAGGCTGACGAGATAGTGCTACCCAAGTATTTGAAAGTGTTCAAAGTCTCAAACCCATTAACTGCGATAAAGAAAGTAGGGGTAGAGAGCCTAAACACTGCCACCAACACTTTTATCATAAAGCATAAATGTGATAACTCCACGATATTTTTGTGAAGTAAATAAGGCTTTAACATAGGTCCGAGACTATTTCTTTGTAGGAGCAAGGATTTGCATTGTCGTTTAGCTCTGATTAGATTAGCACTCAAGCTTATAGTTCCCTTTTGAAAAGCGCCTATCAGAAACATCCATCCTTTATATTCCTCAACATAACTGAACACCTGAAGAAACTGTGACCACGAACTACAGGACAACTTGCATAGTTTGCGATAAAAATGCATCTTGTCAACAAGGACTTTGGGATGTGGACAATACGTTACTTTAGCTGTTAAGAAACCATTCAGTAAACGGTTTTCTCAAAGTCGCATAACTTGTATTCATTATGAACTACTAAAAAGATTGGAAAAGTTTATGAACTTGAAATAAGATTTTCCATCAGCTGGTTAGTGACAGACACATACTACAAATCCACTGTGTATCCATATGTCTGTTGTCAGTTGAATTTTTGACGCTGACAGTTAGGCAACATAAAATAGCAGACTGGATAGTAACCTATAGTAACATGGATAGTACCATGTGAGGTGTAAGCTCCAAGGTTCCTAACGCTCATTGTTCAGCAACAAAGAAGGAAACTTCAAAGGAAACCTGTATCACAGACACGATATAGGCGCATTTTGTAAGCATTATAGTATTACTTTATATGGAGGCGGGAACCTCCGTTAGAAAGCATGTTAACACTTTGTTAACGACATTACGGTACGCTGAAGAGTTTCAAGATATAATGTTCCTATCATAATTATTTCTCTTTTAGTATGTGACGGTTCCTTATCTACATAGTGATTATTGTGTGCGTACTTCTGCTTACAATGGAAGTCTCATGTATTTTTGCCCAAGACGTAGACACAAGATTTTACGTGACTGTATCTGATGTGTATAGATATTCGTCCAGAATTTACGGCCATCCGTGCATACTCAAAAAGATCACCGAGTGTGTACTTTTATCCCAGGAACAGACGACGACCGTCCACGGTTTGCAGACCAAATAAATGTCAACACGTCTTCATCAGAATGTGGTCTTCAAAGGCGATGGTATATCACATCCCGTTACCCAAGTGAACTGATGTAAATGGGAACCCCAATTAGCAGTTCTTGGGGATGTAATAGATCATATGCCCTCGGATGTTATGAGAAGAAATTATTGGAAGAAATTATTTGGATTCAGTAACTTGAAAAATGTCAGAATGCTATTAGTAATCAATCCACTGTAGCAATACTACCCAGCAAACTATGGTTTCCGAAGTTCAATAAAGGTATCGTTTTCCGACTCCGCTGGAATTTACTGGCTCGAACGTACTCGGTCATGGCACTCTGAGGTCTGATCGCCAACAAATATGCGTCCAAGTAGTATCACATTTTTCACAAAATCCCGGTAAACTGAGATCCTACACTCCCAGGTGGACCGCTGTTAAAACGGAGTGAGGGATCCATCTAGTTCAAATTAATTTTCATGGATCAAACTGTATTCTGGTAGTGATAGCACAAGTCACCAGACGATATTCATTTCAAGTACAGTGACATACGGTTCTGCAACTATGTACAACATAAAACCATGAATAACCTAAATGTCTACGTGAACCACCATCTTCCAAGTGTACTTTGTCTTGTTTCGTTTATCCAGGTGTCTTTCAAGTCTATACACGATACTCCTAACCGCAAGACATTGGCTAATCACTTTCATAGTGCAGTTTTCTGCTCTGTTTTAATCAACATTCATTGTCAAGTCACAGCCCGCAACTTGGGTACGTTAAATTCACGAACTCTATCAATTTGCCATTAACGTGCCCTATGTTGATGGGCTTTTCATTGGTGCAATTAATCATACATCTCACAGTCCAGTATAATTAGCTAAATCAGAATCTTAAACTCTCATTCTATAGTGAATATGCACTAAAAAACAATGCAAACTTTGTTGACTTGTCACCCGTTATTCGAATTAAAAATTGCTTTTTGAAGAGATTTACTTCATCTCGAACATGTCTAAGACTCAGTCAGAGTTGTCTGTCACTCAAGACGCACTTGTTAACCTGCTTTTGTGCAAGCTATCTGGTTTCGATCGATGCGGCATCAATAAACGTTGAAGCCAAGCTACTAAGCATGAACAGGCCAACGAACTCAAGGCTATAATATGTAAATTTCTCTAGGTTAGCGTAACAGACTCATAGCTTTCTACGAAACGCACACGTAATCTGCTCACCAACATGGGGGAGGTCAGTGCAATTGTTGAAGGCTGTACAATGAATGATGAGATGCTAGAGGAGGCTGTTGCAGTGTCGTCTGAGGCCATGCAACAGTTCACTTTAAACAAGGATATTGCGGCCTATGTGAAACGTGAATTTGATAAAAAATACGACAAATCATGGCATTGTGTGGTCGGACGGGATTATGGCAGGTGAGTACTGATTTTTAGTATGCACCTTCTGACAGTGAGTCATAGGGTTTCCCTAACATGAACACTACAGCCTTCTGTATTTCTTGTGACTTTTCAGCTTTGTTACTCACGAAACCGAGCACTTTGTGGACTTCCGTCTGGAGGGTCTTGCATTCCTTTTGTTCAAAACTATTTGAAAACGAACACAGGATATAAGCATATGATACTCTAATGCCATATTCTATTCGAATGCAGTGACATTAAACTGTTGTAGATTTTTCGACTCGGTTATTTGCGAAGTATTTTCAACAAAACACGACTTCCAACATCACTTTCAGAATGATGGAGCTAATAAACGAGTTTACTGGATACTTAATCATTTTTAATATTTACTGATAGCGAATAACCTGTATTACTTACATTATCATTTCGTACTCCGGTGGATTGTACATGATAATAGAAAACTGATCATGTAAACATACCTGAGGCAAATTGCATTTCATGTAAGGAAGTCGTATTCAATCTCTGAGCATGGCTTTTCAAGCAACTGCAATGGAAACAATATAACTTCCGCAATACTTCCGTCTATCTATCATTTAACAAAATACCATTTACCTTAAACTGTGTCATTGTAGAAGGTAACAATAATTAATGAAACTGGGTAGAACTTATAGAAAACAGATTTAATAATTACACACAGTTTAATTTGATAGCTGGTTTGCTAAAAGCTGGTTGTTAGAAAGATCTAACTACCCATATCCTGTCAAAAACTGGAAATCATTTCAGAATGGATACAAATTTTGAGAATTAGGCAAGGGTAAAATTGGTTATCGCCACTATTTCAATGCATGAACTCGCTGTAATTTCGGAATCTCCTGCAAAGCAGCCCATTGATTTGTGTTTAGAGTAATTAAGCAGTAAGTTACATCCATTTATATATATATATATGCATTCAGAAATAAACCAAGTATTACCAAAGGCCTTATTTTAATTTTACCGTGTTAGTGTAAAATTATCGGTAAAGTGTTGACGACTTGTGTAGCTTATGGCGTTCTAGGATCGACAGCCTTCATGATGGACTGTAAAGTAATAAATTGACGCTGTATCCTGTTCACGATCTTTCCAGTTTAATTAACTCTCAATTATCCGAAATTTCACATTAATTCCTAATTCACGGTGATGACCAAATCTGCTTCATTTTCACTTTTTCTATAATAGTTATTATGTTTCAGTAATTGGTAAATTTGAATGCAACGAAATACGCGCGACCATCAGAAAGTCTGACTACCAAAGGTTCATGGAATGTGGCAGAAATTTCATGTGTGAAGCAACCAACTAATCAATTTTTCAGTACCTAATACCAATATTCCACTGGATGTGCATCTGCCAACTGTTTTTTGTTGAGCACAATTGCCGAAATATGAAAGAGAATTACGACAACGTGATCTTGATACACTTATTGTAATGTGCTGCCTATTGATTTATCTTAGTTTGTGCTGCCAAATGGACATCATCATTGTATCGTAATTACCTAAGATGCGATATGTGGAATTCCGTCACGATGGTGTGACTCGCCTGCGTGTCTCCTAGTTGAAATCAATATGGGCACAAAATGCCGTGTTAATCGAAACCCTTACGTTGAAGACTGTGCACAAAGGTCTGTGAATTATTAGAGACCATTTATGAAACCCGCATTAAGATATCTTTTGCCTTTTGCACATGTAATATCCAACCAGCTTTCTGCGTGAACATTATGAGATCAGTCAATGTACGAATACACATCCATTTTACTAGTAGGTTGTTTGAGTACAGAGTTATCTTTAACTGGGGCAGTACTAATGTAATAGAAAATTGATTGGAACGTGCTTGAAACAAGTGAATAGTTCATAGTTCTTGATTAGAAGTGTTTAGGTTCTTCATAAGGAGACAATATACTCACAATCCAATCAAGCATATCACGTAAACCCTATTCAAAAGGCACTAACGTTACTCTCAGTAAGCATGCGTAAGAGCAGCACACAATACTGGAGATTTTAACAGGCAGTTCTGGTGCATACAGCATGACCCACATAGCTGATAAGGAACGTCCTTCTGGTTCTACTGACAGCTGATAAACGCACTGTGTGCTTGACAGTTCCTCATCTTTTACCCGGCTCAGCGTTTTTGGGTTGCAGCTTGGCTTCTGCTTTAACTACTAACTTGACAAGAGTCCAGGATGGGATATCCATGCTAGTTGAAACGACTGCTGAAACGGATCATATTGCTGCTACCCAACTGAGATCCACGTAAGAAACAGCTTAATCTGATAATTCACTCTTCTCCTGGCCAGGGCGTTAATTTATTCGACTTCAACTAATTTAAAGATTCAACCGGTGCTGATGTCTCCTGGTACGACAAAATGTTCTTCCGATTCACAGTCATTCTACTGTCCGCAGTGTTGGTGTGCCTCATCAACCGCTTGCTGTCGGCATGCTAGTGCCACACGCTCAGCATCAACTCACTGGCACATTAACTGTCTCCGTTGTCGTTGTATATTTAAAACAACTAGTACAGTAGAATGCTTATTTTGAAGCTCTCGTTTAGCCCTCCCCGACTTCATCATGACAATCACGGGCGTATTTAAAACAGCACATGCATTACCGCATGTTACAGCTAAAATTAGATATTTGATGTTCCTGCCCCTTCGACAATGACGACCTCATCCATTTACCTGAACATCATGGCTTCATTTAGTATTAAGATGATTACATCCCAACCAGTAAACCTTTGCTACTGCTTGTATGCAATCGAGTAAAGCGGTTCAAACTAATCATCACATGGTAGGAGCCTCTCCATTCCTGCAATAATTAATGTGATTGTGAATGGGCTGATTCTATCCATTAGGTTACGTCGTACCTTGGGAGAGAAAATGGTGTGCATTAAAAGTTAGAGTTAACTTGTTGAGATCGTAATCAAATAGCAGAAGAGATTCACTTTGATACTTGCGGCTGACAAGAAAAGAAATTCAAGTACACGAAGATTTTGTAAGACGCAAACTAGCCTACCTGACTAATTTTTAAAGACATCCGAGCCTGTCCATCAGGTGCGCTTTTCCGATATCTACCTTAACTGGCGGGGTCGGATGCTAACCGATAATTTGAAACACTCAGCCCATAATATCCACTGGATACTCACGTTGAACCCATTAATAAATTTCCACATCTCGTTCACATTTGTTTTTCTCAAAAACTGCTCGAAACAAGACGGCGCAGTTATGTATAACATTGATGTGTCTTCGGAATGTACCTAGTTGAATGGAAGCTACAAATTACTCTAGTCAGAGCCATAACAATGAAACAAAGAATGTGACTTACAATGAAAACGAACAGTAAAGAGACCAACCCACTAGACAAATGCGTGTGATTCATTTTAGTAGAAACCAAGAAAACTCATTAACGTTAACACAATGCCTTCTGTTCCATCATTTCTGCCACCGTGTTATATTTTTCCCAGTTAATAAAGTATCCTCAAGACGCTACTCGGCATCCTGGATTGACGAAATGCTACAGATATTCCTATGCACAGAGAAGCAAAAAACAGCCTATGAAACAACATGCTTCATTCTTGGTGATGTAAGTAAACGAATGTACTGCCTCCATTGTTAGTAAAACCACCCGGCGAACGGTCGTACTCGCTACTCTCAACTTGATTTTGGACTTAAGGTTTATTTACGTGATGATTTGTTTTCTTCACACATATTATAAGTCACAATGGGTCTAGATAATTTAAAAATTAAAATAAGTGGAATTTATACATTCGATCAAATTTGGTTGGCAGCTGACAAATTGATGTCTTAACGGATAACAAATGAAGAATTAACATAAGGTTCTCCTATTTAGTCCTGTTATCCCCACTGACGATAAAGATCTGACTGGTGGAGCCATGACAGGCTGTAAGATTTTGCTCAGAATCAGCAGATTAGTTCATTTTTGTTGACATCATTAAAAACAGTAATTTTTATTCTCTGTAACGCTTTTGATTCTATCTCAAGGTTGCGTTTCAATTGACTTTAATCCTTCTACCCTGTTATGTGGTAATACTTGCTTACCCACGTTCGCTCACACTTGTAAAGCTTCTCTGAAAGATTCGTTGTATTAAGTACCTGAGGGTGACAGAACACGCAATCTTATTGATACGACAGTTTACCACGTTTCCACATTTGCAAAGCAGGCGCTGATCGCTGAGGTCCTTTTAATCCATCAAACAGACTATCCAAGAATGGTAGTTGGGCACAATCTGATTTCACTTCCATTTTGTATGTGAGCATGAGTTGGACTCCGGTTAAATTTCATCAGCTCAGTTCCGATGAATCATTTCGTATTATGGAAACGGCCACAGTCATCAGGGTGCCGTCAAAATTAGGTATTTTATTGTGGATATTCGTTAATGCCGAAATGTTTATGTTCCTATAGTGAGCTTTATCCAAAAAATGGAATTTCAAATTTCAAGCGAAGTAACCTGTATGGTCACTTGCTAGTGTCCTAGTTGCCAGCAAACCGATAATCATATCTGTTCTCTTTCATATTGGTAAATCAACTAACAATCTGCAGAATGATAATATTGCACTGTAATTCACGAGGACTCCATCACCTGCGACGTACACCTGGTTGTTTTGTTCGTATAAACTGGTGAAAGCAGAATGTGAGTTTCAGGTTGATATTCTCCAAAACCAAACCACTCCCTGATGGATTCGTGTCTCGCAGAGCTTATCCTACCCGTATTGTGTGCGCTGAAAAATTGGACCTGGACTACAGTAATTTTTAGGTTTGGTTTAAATCATTCTATCCTGTCATTCTTGTAAGTGCTATCCTACTTTCATTTCGGAGACTGTCCGAGTCGGGGAAAACGTGCTTTTCCATGGACTATCCTCGATAATGTATGCCTGCGCTTGTACAGAGAGACTTATTGACCGTTATTTCAGGTTACAGGTTTTCATGTTGACACACTTGGAGACTGATCGGTTCCGAACGTAACCTATGTACATTTTCTATCGCTGACTCATCAACTTCTGATCCAGCGCTTGAAATGATCTCTCACGTTTTCAGTTTGGCCTACATTTAACAACATTTTGATTTTTCTACAAAAATTCTTCCTCTGTTTGTCAAGCATTTGTCAACGGGGCAAATTACACAAACAAACGTTTTGTGTATCAATTCCTGTTTGCGTGAAATACTTTGAAAAGCAGGTAAAAATTGCAAATTCACAATTGTATCCGCCTATTGCACAGTTAACATTAACCAAGTTGTTTTTCAAAGTTCTGTTTGCTCACACGTCAACAGATGAAAAGCAGTCAAGTGAAATCGTTTCCTGTACCCCCTGTATTTCCGAAAATGTTTGTCTCAACTGTATAACGGAGCTATTAGGTTAAACGAAGAAATCAAAACGTATGAAAACTCAATTAATGAATCATAGTTGAAAACAATAAAAACAATTTGGACAGTAAGTTGCCAATCATTCCTAGCAGAGTGATTGTATTTTAAACATACGATGTGTAATGTTTAGATCAATTTCAACAGACACCGTGAAGCCGTTGGACGGAGCACTTTGTGTCCAACCACAGTTGAACGACCCAATACCCATAACGAAGACAGTCGTTTGTGAGTTAAGGATTGTCTTGGCTGTTTCCATATTTGTCTAACGCTTGCCATTTATGTATCTATTCTGTTATTCGAACTGCTGTGCTACTTCCGGTCTGAGCAAAGTGACTTACAGTACCACTGGAACAGAACTGATAAATGCAGTAGGAACTGAACAAAAACGGCACAGACGTTGGCATGGTCAACGGAGGTGTTTAATTCCTGACTGATGTTAATTTGATTTCGAACGTGTGAATGAATTTATTTTATTAGACAATCTCAGCTGAGAGTTTTCTTCTTCCGACTGATGTCTAAATGAAGGAAAGTAAACAGTTATACGGACCTACGATACTTCAACAACTGGTTGACAGAAGTTTCCAAGTGACAACGTATTTCTTCTACTGTATATGACTGCGTGCATAGTACCGAATGATGCTGAATCAGTTTGCAATCAAGCGAATCATGTGGTGTGATAACATTTTCGATGTGGAATACGAACGTTCATGTGGAACTCGGTGATAAATTCGGGGGTGATGATGTTCGGTGTCTAAGACCACCGCATACTGTGGACAAGCGAAAAAACCCAGTTGCGAAAATTCTAGGCTCCAGCTTTCTTTCAAACCAGTTTCAACACTTAAGCTAGGATTTCATATTGGCATCTCAAAAACTTTGCTTTTTAACTCAGTCAACCTATAAGGTTTGGTAGTCGAACTTGTATAGTACCTGCTTTCTGGAGACTGGAGACCACGCTAAGGAATTGCTGGTTTACAAACCGACAAGTAATATATATATCAATTTCAGGTTACATGAAAAGGGTTTGCCTTCGTTAAGGAAAACGTCAAACTCAGCCTTGGACAAACGTGCAGGTAACTGCTGCATGAACACTGTTTCATAGGTGATTTTCGTAATTGTAACTGATCGACGTATATCTGATTGTCTAAACTCAAACCGGTGTACTGTTACAACGATATCAATCGTAAACTAACTGTAATACTCGACGCATAGTTTCTTAAAGTGGGTATTTCAATCGCATGCTATACAGAAGACATAAATTGTCGCTTTTCTCTGAATGGCTCGTCTTTAAATTTGCTGTTTTGAAACATCCACAAAGAAAAGGGTTTAACCACTTACCCGTAGGACAGCACCACTTCAGTGGTTCACTTCTGAACTTCAGTGGTGCATTGCCACCCGATGTAGACAGGGTTCACTCACATGTAATAAAACTGACTGTAACTCTTATAAAAATCCCAAATATACACACGGCTTGTTCATGTTCAGCTCTCATTATTGCTCGGTTGTTCACATCTCAGACCGAATTTTTACACCGCGGTCAGTAGTATGTCATTTTCAACAGAACCATTAACAAAACTGTCGGTCTCGCGGAAAACAATACCAAGTTGTATGTGAAGTTTCAAAGTTGGTTTGGGGCCACACGGAAGGCAGATCATTGAGCTTATGTGCGAACAGCTTCATATATGAAGTCGTTACGCTCCGAAGCATTTTGGTTTGCTGCGACTGACACCATCTTGAAATATAGTATTGAGTACCGTACTTACGCTATAAGTGAACATAAAGTTCATATCTTTCTCATTGTGGCCAACCAAATATCCACGCTTGAAAGCGATAGCCGGACTGCGTCACTGATTACCAACACTAGACCCGATAAAAACTTACCCAGAACCGCAGTCAGCACCCAAACATGAATGGGTTGAGTATCCACTGAAAGTTTCTGGTGATACTACCTTTGTCTGTAGTGATGGCAGTGCACCAATAAAAGCTAACGAAGAAGGTAAGAATAGAGAGCCTCGAAATGTTTGTCAAAGCAAGATGCTTTGCTGAGTGAACCTCGTCTGTTGAAAACATGTGAAGGTTATACACAAAACATTTAAGCAAAACTTCTACAGCATAGGCCTTTTGCAGCTCTGACTCTTCATTTTCACACAAGTGACCTCGCAAGCAGTGTAACTGGAATGCTTAACTGATCGTTTGTACAGCAAACAAACGCTCATGAACGAGTGTAAGCTTGTGTGTTTCTATTAGTCTATCGTAGACTAAACAAATGAGAGCTGAAACTGTGAATTGTTGATTGTGTTGGCACACCACTAAAAACCTAATGATTCCTAATCACATTTTTGTCATGAAGAAATCAGGTCTGAGAACTAGCGAATTCTACTCTTAGGAAGTATGCAATCGTGATTGATTTACCATGTGTCATTTCTTGGGTGATCCAATGCAAATGATTTGGGAATCTTGGTGTCATTGGTCGTATATCTCATCCGTTAGACGTATGACATTCCAGACGGCATTTTAAATTACAGCCCAGTGCAATCACCAAAGACTATTGGCTGAATGATTTTTACGCTTGAATTGTATGGAGTTTAACTAGCAAGCTAGCAACAATGCGTTCCTTCGAGGCGGTCAGTCATTCTGAGCATTACTCACAGGCAAATGTGATCAAGCATTCGCGTACGGTACTGTATGTGCGCCTAGTGTGAGATGAATAGCTCAGTGTTTAGCAGATTAAATCATAAGGACGCACCTAGAGTTCATATCTGGCCCGGGCAAGTATGTCCACTACCGAAAAGATCTAACAAAACAAAACGTGAGTATATTACTTCAGTTTGAAAGGGCCTGGTTTAACAATTCATGTGAACGCGAACGTTGTATTCGGTTGTGAATAACGGTTGAACTATACCGAACAAACCTCCTTATTATCTACCATTATCAGGGCGTCGGTCAATATGGATGAGAACAGAATGTGTCAGCAACATGGCATCATTACTCCGGAACGGTCGTGAAAGCTTATGACATTCCACACAATATAATTTACTTTCATGCACTGGCGCTTCGATATCAACCAACTAGTTGAAGTTCTTTGAGTACGGACGATCATTCGAGCTGTCCATCTACGTGTCCTTCATGAATTTACCTACTCAAATAACATCATGAATGTACTGCATGATTGGACGATCATCAACCTGGTAACCAATATGCTTCCGCATCTCAAACGGCAATAGATTTGTTCTTATGTACCCGAGTATTACGTAAATCAAGTTCACAAACCCTTGTGAAACTCATTACATAACTACATTTGCGTGTTTCTAACGAGCATGTTTAACGTTTACTCAGAGATGTGCTCGAATACATTATTTTCAGAAACAAACCTGTTGGCGATTTTCGTTTACTCAGTCATTTTCGACCTCCAGTGATACTCATTAGTACAACTGTTCGGGCGAATAGAAAAAGCAAGGAGATATTTACTTATACAATAAGCGGTAGGCCAACCAGAAAAGTGAGTATAATGTTTACAGAAATGTTTTCCAAACGCTTCACAAAAGAATGAGCACGAGAAGAAAACAACTTTAACCTTGCCGCTCGAATACGATAGCAAGAGTGAGGTATGACGATGGTTTAGTTGTGACGCCGTCTGCGCCTAGTTACTGTCAGCTTTATCTTGAATCGCCCCGGTACTGTTTCGTAGTCATTTTTTACTAGAACCACTAATTTTAATTCCGAAAATGGGAGTGCTTCGAGTTTGTCAACAAATGGGAGTGCTTCTTGAGATTGGCAATGAACCACCTCTTGGTTTGCCGTTTGTACCTAAAATCTTAATCATTTGAAATGACTTGTTGGACGCTTGTCCCCTACCCTCGGATCACTGATCAAGCAACCCAAATCTGACAGCATTTGGTCTTCAGCGCACAGTCCACTTCATTGTTGTGCTGTCTAGCCGGTGTCAAGGGTTCGACGACGTCTTGTTTACTTACAGGTGGTCTTCCAGGGTCAAAGATTCTCAAAGTAATCTCCTACCGTGATACTCCTTCTACCATTACAGGACACCTTCCATGTAAATCCACAACGCATGATGTGCGTGTGAACGCACTCCGAGAGCTTGTCAGCATAACTAGTTACATCGAATCGTAGTTGGTGCACCTCTGTCAAGCGCAGATCACGAGGCAACGGAAGTTCTTGTCTCACCCATAACATATACTGTGTTCGCTCGGTTGATTACACGCATTCGGCTCCGATTAGCCAGTCAGTAGTTAGGCCGTACTGAATCACAGTCAGTTATTTGGCCATTGATGGTCTTGGAAACCACATTAATTAAGGTGGTTACTTTCTAATTGGGCACCCTTTTGGAATGATGAACACTTGTTAAAGCCCCATTAATTCTAGTGGCGTTACATAATTAGAGCATCACAAATTTTTCAGATGTGGGCTGGTGAGCTAATGATGGTCAGTTTGCAGCCCTCAGCAGCGAACACAACTACTAATCAGCGCACCAGCTATGATTATTGCGTCAACATTTTCCGAACGAATAGCTCCAAAGAAACTTGCGAAGTAATCTAGTAGTATTAGTAGCTAGCGGTTAATTCAGCACATCAAGAACAGGAGACCCAAGACATCCACTAGGATTTACTGTGTTCAAGTAATTAGCAGATACACTTGCTGGTGGTAAGGTGACTTGAATATCCAGACAATTACACACGCTCCTACTCAACTGAAGGCATGTGCATCCTGCTAAATCCGCGCATGAAAACAACCAGTGCTTGTCTTGTTGGCAGGCCCGTTTACATCATTCACCGTTGACTGCACGCCAGCGCCCCTACAGTCGTGTGCTCGTCTACGTCTGATTGGATTTTTCACAAAAGTTTCAAACTATTTACGCCTGTATGTTGAAGTTGACTTGTTTACCGTCTCATTGGGTAGTCCATGCCTGCTTACTGTCGCCCGGCGTTTCTACCGTACATTTTTCTTCCATGCTACTATACAATACCGCTACTTAACGGAACCTGTTTTCCGCACTCAGGATACGACAATTACATAGTTTATACTTTGCAATACAAGAGACTCTTTAGTATCTGCAGAAAGACTCGGGTAACAACAACATCAAAATCGCCGTTGGGCAGTGAATCATCACTAGTTTATCCCAGAATGTCCCAGCTCACGATGCCGATTTTTCCACGCTTCCAGAACATGGGGTTTTAAAATATTTCAGATGGCATTAGAAGAAGGAAACATTTTTGTCCAAGCAGTTTGGTCATAGAGCGTCTAAAATAGCCAAGTTAATTAGCTAGTTGCCTCCACTCCAATGCTTGTTGGATTCTCATCATTGTTCAGCTGCCATTCGCAGATCAACATTGTTTAGTCTTCCATCCCTCGAATCTGTCCACCTTGCCAATATTCCCCACTGTACAAGTTTATTAATGTTAGGTGCTACGCGGTGCAAGATGGCTAGTTGTAATGATTCCAGGAATACAGAAATGAAGTTATTAACTTAGCTCAACCCCAGAGTTAGTTTCGACACAGTAGTAATAACACCCGAATTAATCAAAGCGAGTAATTCATCTCTCGAGCTCAATTGTACAGCTTATTGTCAACAAAGTAATGAAACAACAGTAATGGGAAATGGGCTTATCGATAACCACCAGAGTAGACTCCATAGTTGCAGGCATATTTTTCGGAACAGGATCCACCTTGGCGTATGACTTATTTGGACAGTGCTACCGAAGATTGCCACAATCTCACAATGTGCTTCGTCATCTCTCTGTTTCCCGTTTCAAATCCTAAACACTGAAGCTGTCTTAGTCTGTTCGTATACGTGCTAATGGAAAACTTCTGTCTGATCACATATTGCTCACGGTACTTCATAAAGCACTATCAAAATTAACGTTCCAGTGGCGTGAACGTGTCCTGTTAGTACGAACATCGAATACCATAGGCACTGATATATTATCTACCCTTCTCATCATCAAGTGAAATTGTTGCCTTTTTGTTGTCTTGCTTACGTCAATATCATAGGAAAATCTTTATTCTCATGGCGATTTTTTCGAAATACCAAGATTTGGAGTGCACACAGCCGTATTCGAACTATTGAAGGCCCCTCCACACTACTAGCTAAAAGGAAAATGGAATATTCATTTCAAACGAAACACAACACCCTGCATAAAGGCCGGTGAATCTGGCAATAAGCTGTAGATATCACGATGCTTATCCCTAGGGAACACCATCATCCGTCGACATTTTTGAGAGTTGGATAAGAACGCATTTGGAAAACCCTACTTGGGTCAGATTCCTCCTCCTGAGATGGCGTTACTTATGCTTCGCATTGGAGTACACTTTGATGGATTTGAGTTAGGACCTATTTTGTGTAAGAAATTTGTAATCCTCGCCAGACTTTACACTCTCCCACATTCCAAATAAGCGAAAACATTATGTAACTTAAAGTTCTGTGGACCATTTACACTAAACTTGAAAAAATGGCTTAAACGTTAGAATAATTTAAAAGCCTCTTCTGAAACCAGTGGGTAGTAAAAAAACTGTTCCAGTTCGACTGTGTTATTCAGTCTAAACTCGGCAGTATCCGGCTATAAAATATAGTAGGTTGGTATAGTTCATTTCTTCTAAGGCGTCAGAACGGTGGTCAGTTTTCCTTCGAGACCATTCATAAACAGAGGCCACCGTCATTCTTCCTCGTTATTATTAGTGGAGCAATTCACTTTGACGTCGATGCAGTATCTTTTGGTAGCAGCTACTGTAGTGAGTTGTGCGAATTTGCTTGTAAGTCGGTTGCTATCCTATGTACATTCACAGGATTAGGTGATGCTTCCCCTGTAACTGTTAGATGTTTCAAAGAAACCCTGTGCTCCATATTCTTATCGTGACAAGCAGAGTTGCTTCACATATGGCTGACCACAAGTGACACACTTTATTGAACACTACACTTGATCCCTGACTAAATCACCTTGATCGCTCAACGTTCTGAACGGATGCGGTCCAACGATTACGTCACGTGGGGGTCCAGAATTAATAACCAGTCTGCTACTCGTTTCCCGGCCATCCCCGAATTTGTGACGGTTTACCCTTTGGGCACTACCCGGAAACAGTTGGCTACAGGGATTTCTCTGTGTAAAGTTTTCACAACAACTGGGCAACTGATACGAAACAGAGAACATCTTCATTGTGCACATAGCTGTTGCGTATACTAGCACGGATGTTGGAATTCTGAGCATGCCATCACTACCTACTGATGATCCACAAGTATGTGACAACAAATTTACAGGTGAGATGCAGATAGAACAGTGCTACTGCCAAAGCACACCTTCTCCGTGGGCTTTCCTTCTGGATAGTCTTTCCCCTCAAGATCCCTGTAAATACAGCTTCACAGTTGCCTAGTACTTATCTAAGGTTGTCGAGTGTTGAAGTCAAGAAATCCAGGCGTCAGATATGCGTCTGAGGTCTCTCTACGAGGCGGGTAACACTAGTCACCTGTGGAAGAGCTAACCACGGGACAGCACTGAACTGGCGAAAAAGGGGTTGGATCGATTTTTTCCACATTCCCTGCCAACTGACTAGTGGAATTGGGAACATATGGAGATACCGCAAATTTATCCGTCTGATATTACGAACTGGTTGTCCCAAAACACCACATTATTAGAATCCGAAAGGTTTGTCTGGACAACTTATGTTTATCAGCAGTTCCATGCAACAGACAAATGCTTTCACTTTCGATCTTCTAACGAACGGATATCCCAGTTATACTAGGAAAACAGACCTATCGCTTTATCTTCCACAGAACATTGACCGATCGTTGGGATAAGCGCCTGCAACTGCCGCTCATCAGTTTGCATCCCTACACCGTGACTGTTGCCTGTCGTCAACCTCACTGTTTCAAGCGCTGTTCCGGAGCTTACGTACCACGTCTTCAAGTCTGTGTGCGGTTTCTTTCGGCGTGTCCTGAGTGTTCGATTCTATCTTATAAGATTCGATTATCAGATCGGCCCGAGCTTTTGGTGCTTCTCTGCTTCTAAAACATTACATTGCCGACTCCTTTTCGAATGCGTCCGCCATACTCAAAGGCTCCGTTCTCCGGTCCCAGCGTGGTGTTCAATAGGGTGACCCACTGTCCCTGCTTGTATTCATCATGACGATGGATAAGATGCCAGCTCTATCTCGACTAGAGCTTGACTACCATTTCCACAATACACTGGTTAGTGGCTTCGTCTACGCCGACGATCTAATCCTTCCAGCTGTGAATCCTTCGCGTCTCCCAGAGAGGCTTGCAACCGCCACTAGTGCCCTTGAACTATCCGGACTGAAATCAACAAGCACAAGATTAAGCTTATGGTCATCCGCGGTGACCACAAACATAACGCAACCGCCATCTCTTACGAGTCTATTCAATTCGGCCCGGACACTATACACTCATTGATTGCCTGTGGCACGGTATTCCTTTTACCTGGAAAGGTAAGGCATTCACCAATCACTGTCCGCAATTTCGTACAATGTTGGAAAATCTACCAAGGTGCCGTCGATACCACATAAACGTCTTGAACTCATGAGACAACATCTGATCCCGAATAAGAATCACTCTATATTATTGAGCCAAGTCCACCGGAACAGGCGCAAAGATATGGACCGTACAATTGGCAAGTTTTTCAGCAATGGCTCCGACTTCTTGAGGACACAATTATCGAATATATCCACACCCCAATTCCTTTGGGCGGTCTGGGAATCCCGAATTTGTCTACCACTATTACCAGCCCGTGCAAATCTCGAGTGAAGAGACCCCTCTCCAGTCAATATCCAGTTCTATGGAAAATGGTCATTGATAATTTGTTTAGCTTTATACTGAGGGAGGCGAACGTCCCGGTAAGCTCTCATGGTGTAGTAGTGACGAACAAGCAGGAATCCCGCATGAAGTGAATGGATAACCTCTATCATTCGCTAGAGGGCCGTGGTCTTCAGTAAGTGTCACACTCTTCACTTTAATCGTTGGCTGTTTGATCCAGACAGCATATTCCCCAGAATTTTTAACCGTGCCATCCAGCTTAGATGTAGTCTCTTGTGGACTAAAGTCCGAAATTAACGGAGTGGCCGATGTGACCACACAGTTCTGTGGTGTGGCAACTGCGACCAACCGGAAAGCCTTGCTCATATTCTACAATCATGCTGGATCACCCATGACGTGCGTTGTGCTGGATACAACCGCGTGGCCAAAGACCTGGCGAAACGACCATGCAAGTTAGGCTATACAGTCTTCGGGGAGTTGCGAGAATCAACAGCAAGTTCGTTCATCAAACCCGATGTGATTGCTGTTCGTGATGGCGCTGTTGTGATGTTTGATTTCAGTATAGTGGATGACGATCGAAACCAATTTTTCTGGACGGACAAGGTCGCGAAGTGCAGAACCGACTTTCATAAGGCCGTCTTTCAGCTGGTCCTCCATACCATGGGCTATAACGTGAATTCCGCTTCCAATTCACCTGTAATCATCTCTTTTCGAGTTATCATGTTCCTCTCTTTGTGTAGCATTATCCTTCAACTGGGACTGCCCTCTTACGCAGTCACGGATTTATGTCTGGTATTTGTTCTAGGTTCCATGACAACCTACGACACATTTTTGTGGGGAACCTGGCGTTAGCTGCTGCGACCTCTCTGACAGCTGTCTCACTATGAAGGAAATTTTTCTTTCCCAATGCGTGAGTCTTGACTGTGATAGCAACCCTTCGCCCTGACGATCTTTTGATTTTGTCAGATTGAACGTTTATCTCATTTTCTTAATTGTTATGTCTTCGTGTATTTTTCCTTTTTCAAAATCTATTTGTTACAAATCGCGCAAGTAATGTTTCATTTGATGACTGGACTATTAACACTTGCTATTCTTGTGAGAGGACTTGTCAACTGTTCAGTGATGCTAATTATGCAGTGTTCTACATTTGAAAGACAGTTTGTTTTCAAATTCACCTTTTTACATATCTGTTGCTTAATTTTGGTGTCATCCTTCGTTCTTCCTTTGAACGAAGATAGGTATTTTGCTCCTCGAAATAAACGATATTTTATGATTACTGATGAGTAGTCGGGGATTTGGTTTATTTCAATTTGAACATCACCCACAAATGATCGCAGCTGTCGCAATCCCATAGACTATCCAGTCGGCCCCTTTCGAACAGAAGCACTAGACTCGAGTTTCGCTCTCATTAGAGCTCGTCAATAGTGCATATCAACGCCATTACTCACAAGCAAGAGTGATTGAGCGTTCACATATGATAATTCGGTCGTGCCTAACGTGAGATCAATGGCGCAGTGGTAAGCACGGTTGCCTCATGAACAGCATGTCCGTGGTTCAAGTCCCAGCAATGGCGATGATATGCACTACTGACGAGCTCTAATCAGAGCGAAACTCGAGTCTAGTGCTTCTTTTCGAAAGGGGCCGACTGGATAGTCTATGAGAATGCAACAGCTGCGATCAATTGTGGGTGATGCTCAAATTGAGATATCATATGAGTCAGACGATTTTCTGTCATGTGCTCTCAGGATAGTACTTCCGAGATCTTTTTATCGAAGTCGAAAACATCCCCTCACAGTTAATTATGTAAGGCAATGCCGTGTCACTCGGTATGAAACTTCTCGAAACACGCACCAACTAGTTTCTTCTGTAGGGTGCTTTATACACTAATTTTAAACGCTCCGGATATGGGCCTACAAGTGTAGTGAATTCCCATCCAGTAAAGTTGTCAGTTTACCTAGTACCCTAATTAATTTCGGATTATCCGAAACCACTGTAACCGTACGATTTTCATCAGCCGACGATAGTCTAGAGTTCGACAAATACGATTTCAGCACGGGTACAAAATTTATCAAGTATTTAAAACAGAAAATAAAACAATAAATAGAACTTTTAGCTGTGCGTATGGCGTTATTGTATTTGATTAGGTAAATACATTGAAAGCGAACATGAATGTTGAATCGTTTCGTAGGTTTGTAAGTATCGTAGGAAATACTATTAGCCAATCGAGCCAGACTGTAAAATCGAGGAGTTGTGGTGAGACGAGTTTACCTTCAAATTTTTCAGAGTCCGTCCACTGTCACCTCCACTGAAAGATCGGTCGTCCCAGACAATTCCACAGTTTGGTACAATTATAATCAAGGCAACAAATTGACTAAATTAAGCAGTACTAATTTCAGGGCTATTGAACGCCTCTTCAAAACTTTATCGATAAGTCGGAGCATTTTTACCTTGAAATATCAGTTACTCTAGGAATTATTGTGCTGTAACCAGATCTTGGTCGCATTGGTGGTGACTAGGAAAATAATTGATGCCAAACTCATTCCGTTTAGTTGATCGGCCATAAACAGTGTGTGATCTGCCATCCACTTGGCGCGGGTCATCATTTAATGTCTTACAGAGGAACCAAAATTTAACGCTGTCTGGTATTCATATGTGTGAACTTGATGCTTTTCTGCTGAACGGTCGCTTGCGTATGACTTGTGCTTACGTTTTGGTTAACGGATGCCGTTTCACGAAAAGTAAACCAGGTTGTTACAATCCGACACTTTGCCCGCCGGTCCCTTAACAATCGTCTTCGTCCTTGTTGTTTGCTGATAACGGGTTATCATGGGGTCGATCCATGGGTAAAATTTCTGATCGAGGAAGAACAAAAGTGCGATAGAAGATACGGGGGCGGGTGTATCGATTACAGGCAGAGAGCCAGGATTGCCCGTCAGGTCCGGTAACTGGCATATAGTTACGGTTGGAGGGACAGCGTTTAAGGCGCTGGGGACTCAGAACGTTGAGATCCAGATAGGTGATATCAGGTTACGCCACGCAACGTTGGTAATTGACAACGTGAAGAAGACGATAATAAGCGCCGACCTGCTCCCTCGATTGACAGCAAGCGTAGACCTGGGGAAGAACGAATTGCATGTTGGTGGTGATGTCGTCGAATTGCATCGCGAAGAGACCAGGGAGCGGTGCCAAATGGGCAGCGTCTCGGTGAAATCTCTGCCAGAGTGTCCGATCTCAGCCATCAAGCAATGTGTTAATGAGTTTGCTGACTTGTTCATGGGCGCGGATGGTTAATGCCGATGCTGTACATGAATGGAACACTTGATAGACTTACAGCCGGGTGAAGAATGCAGAACAGTGGGCCGGAGAATACAATTCAAGTTGATTCCGGAAGTGAAAATGCAGTTTAAGGAGATGCTGGCGAAAGAAATCATCCAAAAGACAAGCAGCCCATTTTCGTCACCGGTCGTGCTGACCATAAAGGCGGATGGAACCTACCGATTTTGTGTCGAATTCAAAGAGCTGAACCGACTGACGATCAAAGATGCGTTCCCGAAGCCTCAGATGGAGGAGGTCTTTGCGCACTTGCATGAAGCTAGAGTACTATCCTTCATTGATTTGCGTTCCCGTTACTGGCAACTACCAGTGACAAGGAAGGACAGAACGAAGACTGCGTTTTGTGTGGACGGACAGCAATACGAGTTCCTTAGGATGCCGCTTGGTCTGTGCAATGCCCCACCTAACATCAGACGTCTCCTGCTTTGCTTTCTGCAGGGTCGGGAAGGAGTAACCGTAAACGGGGACGGAATTGTTTTATTCTCCAAGACAGTGTCGGAGCACGTAGACAATCTGCGATCAGTGTTGCAACGAACCAATGTAACTGGCCAATAGCTGGGTAGAAAGAATTGCCAAATAGGCCACAATTCAATCGTCTGCTTGGGACACACTGTTGGTAATGGAAAAATCCAGCCACTGCCAGCAAAGTTGACGGTCATCAGGAACTTCCCAACATCAAAATCGAAGCGGCAGCTGAAGTATTCCCTCGGAATGGTTGGTTATGATTCAAAATTTTCGACGGGGTTTTCCCAGAAAGCATATTCACTGTTTCAAATGTTGATTAAGGACAGGAAATTTGTGTGGACTGAGGGTTTGGAGGTGGTGTCCAAGTAACTCAACCAGAAAGCTGCCGGCATTCGATGGTGCCTGAGCCTCCAAAATCGAGTGAGCCACTTATCGTGTCAATTGACGCAAATATATCGGAATCGGGGTAGTTCTTTCACAACTTCCGGAGACATTTGGGTATCCCAGCCGAATACCGACGAAAGCAGAGAGGAAGCATTCCACCACGGAGAAAGAATGCCTGGCTATCGTCTGGGCGTCTTTCATGTCGAGACCCACCACAAACTCTCAATCTGGCTAAAGATGGCGAAGGATCCGAGCGGATGACTGGCACGCTGAGCATTCCGACTGCAACGGTTCAACTTCACCATCGAGCATGTCAACAGCGCGAATAATAAGGTGCCTGATGCACTGTCACAACACACGCACACACAAGAAAGTGAGCTGCCGACTGAAGTCATGCTCGTGAACGCAGTATTAGTTGCTGACAAAGACAGTGTGGTCAATCAACAGCAAGACCCTTAAGTACGTGAAATATATGACCATCTACTGGCAGGTACCATACTCAAGACGTCAACTTCAAAACTGAACGAGCTGTTACAGATTTGGAACCGGTTATATCTAGATAACGGCCAACTCGTCGTTGGTGTGGAGGTGCAGAGAATGCTGCGACCCCGAAGACTGCTACCTATTCCCGTGGACCAGAGGGAAAGTATGCTTCGACTGGCACACATAGATGTTCCTATGGGAGGAGAACGTCTGTTCGAACTACGGCGGCGAAGGATATTTTGACCCACGATGAGGAAGGATATGATTGATTTGATTTTGTTCAAGCCTGCCCCTCTTACCAGCAGAACCGAGATGCAATGACGACAACACCGATGATGCAATCGATCGTAACAGAGAATGCCGTGCACACCGGGCTATATACAGTTTTGGTCCACTCCCAAAAAGTTCGAATGGAAATCGTTACATATTTGTTATGATTGGCCATTTCACATTTCATGAACAACGTCCTGGCTGGCTTTGGAGTACCGTACAAAGTAATCATGGACCAGAACCCGTGTTTTAAGGGGCAGCAATTTTAGCAGATGCTGAGGAAGTGGGATACTTAGCGCCTGAGAACATCGCCGTACCATCCACAAAAGAACGGGTTGGGGGAGCGGTTCAGTCGTACAACGAAGTAATGTTTGAATAGTAGAGGTAATAAGTGGGGAGAGAGACTACCGGATGTTTTGTTTAGATATCGCACGACGAAGCATGCAACAACTGAGTGTTCACCATTTGAGCAGACATACGGAAGGGAGCCAACAATCCTCTTGGAGATCTGCATGCCCAGAGAGGGAGGGGCATTTATTGTTGCATTAACAACAACACCTGGAAGACCATGCGCTTGGACGGACAACAGAAGGACAACGCCGAAATAAGCAAATATATGACTTGAGGCACAACACATAAATGGAGCCCGTTCAGGAACGGAGACCAGGTGAGAGTGAGTAACTACGGTCTACCAGAAACATCCGGCCCTAGCGTAGGAAAATTTAGAAGACGGTAGAATTAACCGCTTACCATCATGA
The DNA here is from genome assembly GCA_014338405.1 of Paragonimus skrjabini miyazakii. Classification (NCBI taxonomy): domain Eukaryota; kingdom Metazoa; phylum Platyhelminthes; class Trematoda; order Plagiorchiida; family Troglotrematidae; genus Paragonimus; species Paragonimus skrjabini miyazakii. Next base: position 73,470 of record JTDE01000577.1, read on the forward strand.
ACTGCAGAAATAAAAGTTTCCAAATCAACCAAGGTCCTAGTGGGCGATGAATCATTGCTCTACACTTGACACCTTGGCACAATTGCACCAAGTTGCTTAAAGGAGGGGCGCGTACGACGGGTTATCAAGCCGGAGGTGCCAGTATTCCAACACTCGGCGGAATACCTCACCGCGGGGTAGGTACGTTCAAAAGTCCACAGCGTGTGGATCGGGGATGGCATGGACGACCGGATGAGTCATCGCTCGACCGGATCGGACCAACGGGCGAGACATGACAGACAAAATATGATGCACGACCAAGTCAGGGGAGCGATTATTCCAACACTCATCGGAATATCTCGACACTGTCATGAAACACGGTCAGAGCCCACAGTGGACAAATGGCGGAAAATACGAGCGACTGAACGAGCCACTGTTCAACGAAATCGGACCAACGCACGAAGGTTGGTAGGCGGAAGAACCCCAGGTAGAAGACGCCGATCACACACATAAACCAGGCAGAAGTGCAGACGACGTGTGAGCGGAAACCGTAGGGTGTTTTGGACCGGAATTCTGACCCATAAACGCGAGCGCTTGCGTAGCGTGGTAACTAGTGAGCTGGGCAATAAAGGTTGTACTTTATTGGACTCCTTTTCGCTACAATAATGCCTTTCCAAGATTAGTAACACGTTTGTATCAGCAACGTTTTGGATAACCTGCATGCAATTTAATCTTTTGCTTGAGTATAACCCTATAATTCACATTGGTGTGTCCGTTAAATTATGTTCCATGTACGTTATATTTCTAAGTTCTTTTGGGTAGTTTGAACTATGTAGAAAAGTAAGTTGACCGAAATGTCGATACTCCGCAAAGTATTTTTAAGCATTGGCATGAAATATGCCAACAAAACAATTATTTTATAGCTCATTCTCGACTTTGTTCAGAACTGTACAGTACAAAGTACTGACTATGAAAAAATGTAGCGTTCTGCGTTTAACCAAAATCTACACTACGGGAAAAAGTCGTTCATTGCAAGACTTAGAGATTCAAAACGAACATTAGGAACAATAATCCGACGGGTGATCTATCCACTATAACCTTCAAACTTGGTTCAAACCGAAGCCCTTTTTATCCATAAGCATTTTAGTTCACACAATGAAGTCTGATTAAGAACCCACGTTTCCAGCTGTACAGTAAATGTACCGAAAAAGTGGACACTGTAGAACGACACCAACTGTCAGTTGTGAGCTTGTACGAAGCCACCTACACCTGTCATAAACCTTCCTCCTATGTCTACTCTCTGAATGTCCTACTAACTAAAGACCTACAGGTAAAAGGGGACTACACAGATAGCGTTGGACAATATAACTCTTTCCGTTGACTGTCTAAAAAGTCACAGGAACAGTACTGAAGTTGCGGTTACATAAAAGTCATAAAAGTAAAATCAGCCTATTGTAATCGTTCTCAAAAATGCTTGTCATACTTAGACTAAGAGCATGGTTTGAGAGTCAATGGCTGCCGGTCGATGGTATGTGGAAATCAGTCGAGAACCACAGAACGCTTGGAATTCATATATTGTTTATCAGTCTTGTTGTGTTGCGTGTTTTATCCAACTTAACCCATCACATAACGTCAGTTGCTATGCCGCCCGCAACGACGTACGATATAGTACAGTTGTGTGATGATCGTGATCGTTACGCATACCACACATAGGTAATTAGGTTGGTAAACAGACGCCACACGAAATAGGTATGATCAAACATAAAACTATGTAGTAGGATGAAACACAATGCTGGATCATTTAGTCTAGTTATATATCATGGATCAGATGTTCAAAACAAACATTTACTTGAGCTCCGGAATAATTAATGGTTAACTGGGCCAAGAAAGGCGGATAAGGCTTGTCCGTTTTCAATGTCCAGCATTATTTGCACCATTGAAAAGTACTATACATTAACTTGTAGTAGTTCGAAAAAGCTTCAGAGGTGATTTGTTCATAGTGTGCAGAAGCATTTGTGAAAACGATTAATCTGCCATCTTTCAGCAATCCAATGAACAAGGTTCAGTCGAACTCACTGCGCACGTCTTTACTACTCAATCTAACGATCTCTCCATTCAACGCTCATCTAAAACAACTGTGATTATGCAACTGGACATTTTGTTTCTTCATTTTGCTTCAGACACTCCCTTCAACTATTCCAAGCCATTGGTCCATTCTGTTTTTCTCACTGTCTTCTACTTAAAGCCGGACTTTTTAAAACCCTCTTTTGAGTATGTCCAGTTTATTCCCTCTTCACTTCTGCTATACTTTACTGAGCTTGGGTAGTCGTTTTTCGCAAATATTCAACAGGTAGTGTTCCACATTTGTTGGATCTGCCCAAACAGGTTCGGGCAACTAAACGAGTTATGTTACCGGTGGCGGTCTACTGAACAGAACTGCAATATAAGATCAGGTAGGCTATCGAAGATAATTTTGTGTTCCACGGTACTGGAAAAGTGTACAAGCTAATAATTCTCCAGTAACTCAAACTAAAATCAACCGGGTGCTCAAGCAAATGAGTGTAAAGCAATCACAATTTCGTAGCTGGGCGATCTAAATTACACAATGGCCGGAAAGCAACGGAGAGTGAACTTACTAAAAACTGAATTCACATGATGGCGAGGCAGCCCGATCCCGAAAAACCTCAAGAAATAGGCGAATATAACTATTGAAAATAGATTTTTAGATGGACGTCAGAATTTTCCATGTATTTAGTCGTGAACTTTCGATTTAAAAAAATTGTGTAGAAGTGAATGGATGCATCTTCTACAAACCAATTCAACATTACACATCAGTTCTGCAAAACATCGTTCACAGGAGACAAGTCGGAACAAACGGCTGGGCAATTTTACTTACAGTATTCAACAAATCGCTCGCTGCCAAATGAAGAGTTACTGTTGTTTCGTTGGCTAACTTTGTTGACAGTCACGTCTTGTTTTACTTCCAACCCAATCGGGTGTGACATGATGTTGATTCAAATGAATCAGATGCAACTTCTGTTAGATGTGTTACTGTGTTGGGTTTTACATTCTGGTCACCACTAATGCTTTCGGAGACCTTTTTGTTCACATAGAAGTCACACCGGTTCATTTTGGAGGAAGGCAGAAGACTTCAGCTTCCTGTTTACTGAAGCTTCTTAGTAATGAATATCACTACTCGAGCCGGGCTTTGTACACCAGTGCCTATCGTTGTGATCCAAGTTTGTAACATACAACGTCGCTGAATTCATGATACAAATGATCCGATCACCATAATCGAACACGCAGTCAAATATTTGTTGACTGTGTTAGAAGTAGTGTCAACTTCAAATTTCTCCTTACTCCGTCACATGCCTCATTTTAATCGACAAACTGCGTACTAAGAAAAAAATAAAATTTGATTTAGAAACCAGAACTAGTTAAAACGACTACTTGGTAACTGTATGAGCACACACCGCATAAATTCCGCTCAGCACGTGTTACACGAAGGTGTCTCGACAGCTTTAACGTGCATCAATGAGAACACGTACAGTGAAGTCCGTGCATGTGAGATCGGTCGAAGCCAAGCTACTAAAGTGGAAACTTCAGCCGACACACCAAAGTGAGTTAAGTGATGTGGGCGTTCATATGCCAAGTAAATAAACATATGGGTTTCGTTAGCCAGAGCAGTACACTCATCAGGCCGATACAGAATGGGCGACCGCAAAGCTGTGATCAAAAATGCTGATATGCCAAATGATATGCAAGAAGATGCGGTTCACACAGCAGCGTACGCGCTGGACAAGTTCCAGTTGGAAAAAGATATTGCAGCACACATCAAGAAAGAATTTGATCGCAAGTACAATCCAACATGGCATTGCATTGTTGGAAAACATTTTGGAAGGTTAGTTTCGGTTGGTATTTTCTAAAATTGGATTAAATTTTCTACCCAACTGCGTGACTTAATTTGTACTTATCACTTTTGTTGCCTCTGAATCGTTTCAGCTACGTGACTCATGAAACCCAGAATTTCATTTACTTTTATCTGCAAGATCGAGCCTTCCTTCTATTCAAATCCGGTTGATTACAAGAAGGATGCACCGAATTGTAAAGTGAACCACCGTTTCAAGTGTTTGCAATAATAAACGTTTTCGGTTAGTAAACTGTTTTGAATTACGACCTTATTTGACTCAATATGAATTGATTAAGTCCGCTTTAGTGAGTCACCCAAGGGTAACAAAGATCGCTAAAATGCTTGGAAAAATTATCGTCTACCATGGTCAACCAACGTCAGTATACGTAACATTGTTTTAATCTACTGGTTTAATCATTGTCAAGACGCATTCCGTGCAATCGAAGTGATGACCAAGGTAAGGTTTAATGTTCTCTTTATTAGATCAAGGGTCCCTTTGTGGACAGCGAGCTTATAGTAGTTAACTGTCATATTCTATAGTTACATACTTGTTGTTTTGTTCAAAGTCTTGCACAGAATCAACTGAGTTGTTCAACTACACACAATGTACGTGATTCCCAATGAACGACAGGATTTATGACTCCTTATGGCTAATACCAGCTTACTTGGTGAACAAAGAAAAAGCGAAAATATACCACACCATTCACCATATAAAATCCGTCGAATGATGGTGTATGGAGAGTTGTAGACAAGCTGTTTGGTAAAATGATGTCACATTGCTGAATGATACATTCAACGATGACCGTCTTAGTTTACCGACAGTTCATTCGTGTGATCTCAGACCGTTTAGAAACATGGACATCTGGCGTATTTTGAGCGATAATGAATTCCAAATATCTCGGTCACACCTCCACGGCAGGTGGTCGCTTGAGACAGCCGGAATGACACGGCGGGTTTACGGATTAGTCATAATCCGATTTCTTGCAATACAGTGGTGCCCTGGTTTTAAACTGGTTGCCTGATACAAAGATTAATACTCATTTTAACATCATCAGAATTTTAAGGTTCATTGTAGATCACCGGTTTACCTTCGACAATTTTGGTCACTGTTCCGCTGTGTATGCACAATTGCACTACACATAGCGTACACTCACAGTTAGACACTGTCAAGTAGATTTTAAAAAAATTTCCAAATTGACAACACAAGAAAATATGCCTTGGCTTTTATTCTCACAACGCCAAGTAGACTACACGCCGCGATATACCGCCAAATTCAAGTGCTGTTCCAAAATAAAATGTTTTTAAACGTGCAATCTTCAACTCAAATGATGGCAACTGCGCAACGTGTTAAACCGAACCGTTTAGAATGTCATACTTCTTGATCAAATCCATATCCTGCACTCTGACGACTACGTCTCATCCAAAATATTGGCATACAACTTTATACAAAGGGAAAGGCTGCCATGTTGCATACGGAGTACGTCATCGTTTAAACGCAGGTTAAACTCACATGTTGTCGTAAGTATGGTTTACAGACATATAACGACCATTAATATAAGCTGACTTTTATGGTAATGACCAAATAGTCGGCTAGGTTTGGAACATAATTTTCCTCGAGAACGAGGAACAAACAGATCTATCCTGTGTGAATCCGTTCGATCCCTTAGCATAAGTTTGAAAATAATTGTTTACACGAAAACCGTGCCATAAATTGGCAAAGTATGGAAGTTATACAAACACAGGTCGGAAACATTAACAAGTAAAATGAATATGTTTGTAAGCTATATAGACAAACAGGTCGTAATAAAACATGATAGTAGGACACTATTCAAGTAGGTAAATTGATTTGAGAAGAAACCCTTCCAAAAATCTGTCATTTTGAATGTGTAGAAAAACGTAAACGTTGATAATCAGTAAAAATGTTTAGGATGTTCTGGTTGATATCCGAAAATTGCACATCAGCATTCACCGGCTGGTTTCAAGAAGAACGTACTGAACTTCTAGGCTGAACACATGAGAATAAGTATGTCACTGCTGAACAAATGACGCGCACATGAACACATACGTCTCGTGGGGTTCAGTTTTGTCTACTACAGGAAAAAGACGTTGTTTTTGCAAAGCCGAAATATATCTCAGGTGAACCCAATGTGATGGTTCCAGGAATACAGAAATGAAGTAGTTAAATTAGCTCAACCCCAAAGCTAGCTCCGACGCAATAGTAATGACAACTGAACTAGGCCAAGCAAGTAATTTTATCCCTCGAGCGCAGTTGTACAACTTACAGTCAACAATGTAATGAAACAACATTAATGAGAAATAGGTTCAGTGACAATCACCACACCCAAGTTATGCCAGCTGTCTTTCGGTCAAGCCACAGGATCACGTAGCCAACGTGTCAACGACCAATATATTGCCCGTTAAGATCAAGGGTATATTCAGTCACGGTAAAATTTATTTAGCTGAGGCTCCCAATGGCTATTATATTATGGCTTCCAACAAGCCAATTAAGGCAAACATATGGAGCTGAAAGCCATTCAATCACGTCATAATCCTTAAATAGCTAGAAGTAATCTACGGCTAAACTGACGGAGTTATCCTAGTTGTTTCGCGGAACGTAAACTCTGAGTTTGCTTCACGTACCCCATGGGTTTTGCAACATATGAGGTGGAGTCAAGTCAGAAATTTAATTAGCATTCAGCCCACCAAATTTATGCACTCATCTGTTCAGTCAGGGTAGACACAGCAATCCCAATTTACACTCTGATTGAGCCAGTAGTTTTTACTCTCACCCGTGAGCCAACTAATGAAATCACACAGCCTAATTGTTATCGATACTTGTTCCCTTTGACTGTCGTGCGTGTTATCGACCATATGTATATACACCTACAGATTGAACAATTGACCCTAATGAAGAATAAGTGCGTTTGTGTTTGTCGTACAAGCATTACATTAGAACAGTAGATAGCAGTTCAGCAACGTGGGTGCACGCTATCATCATTTTGAGACAAACGGTGATCTGCAAACCCAGTACAGTTTAATAGAATATTTGTCTGGAGGTCCAATCATTCATCCAGCGAACTTTTATTTGCCATCTACACAATATTTTAGATAATTGAACTTAATGTATCAGCCCACCTGGATTCTACTCTAAAACCCATCCTCGAATAATGACATCCAGTCGGAGAGAGAACATTCCAGTGTAGATAAGTTTTTGTGAGAACCACCTAAAAAGGGCGGAAAATTGGAAGTATCGAAGCATAAACTTGAATTTCTATCAGGATATACATTGCCTGTAGCATGGATGCTGGGTCTCTGATGTCCCACTATCTGCTACAACTTAAAAGTGCGATGATGATACAGATACTCGGGGAACACTGTCAGAAGGCCATCTGTTCTACTTCCGTTTGGTAGCATGTCAGTTCAATGACTGCTTACAACACGTTAGAGATAAGGCTTGCATGTCCATGGTTTTCGTATGCAACCCTTCCTCCATTTTAAATCCGTGAGTGACTGTTGTCAAATATCAATCAAGAGGCTATCAATCAGTCTCCTATAGAGAAAAGAACCTATATTCATTGAAAGGTGTCATTTTGGAGCTACTTTGATTGAAAATAATTAGTGAAAAACGCCGTATCCTGAAGCCATGTTGAAGTGTGGCAACGGGTTTGTGTTAACCGGAAAACTGAATTAATCATCAGTGTTTTACGCATTCCTCGTGTTACATCACCACATTTTATATGTATGTACCACCTCTTTCACTCGGAACAACCACAGTTTCTAATAAGTAACCGGCATTCGAAGAAACAACTTCTGGATAATATTACGCGCAAAGGCCACATTTATCTTTTCTATCGGTTTGGCTAACTGTTATCGCGGTTTTCTCGCACATTATTCATTGTATAGCATTGCATAGCATCCATTTCCGTCCTTACCTGTTCTGTTTTAATACTGTGTTAGTCCCTGGAGTTGGGTCAGAACTAGAACGCTGTGGAATACAGTAAATTGACCTCTGTGATTGTGCGCATAATTACTCTTGGTGGATGCTTTCTGTGTGCAATCTAGATGAAAACGGAAAGCAACCAAGATGTAAATAGATACACTATTTAGAGTAGTAACGTAATGCTGGTAAAGTATTTTTAAATGAGGGAACATCATTCTTCTTGTGAGTTCAAATAAAAGTGCATTTTATACCACTTTGTGCAAGGAAAACCAAATGATCAAAGTCTACAGCCACTGTGTCTACCAGGCTAGTGACTGACATAACTAGTTGTCTGGGGCATTGCAAAGCCATTTCCTTTTAAGTATTATGGTTGTTGAATAAATATTCAGTTCCATTTATCGGCGGGGAGGTTACAAAGTTTATCCGGACACGACTATAGTGATAGTAGGGTGATGGCTTTTCAAAAATATAGGACAGGAAAATGAGAGTTCAAGTTTAAACTCCCTTTGCGTTGAGGTGCCACTTAACTGTACTCAACACGCTCGGTACATCCGATACACTGTGGGAAATCAACCCTAGTGAATTAGTGTAATGTGAATGATGGATTCTCCGGTAGATGCTTTACTGTCACATAGTAATCCATTATGAAAGAAATCGGGTGCGAAGTGAAGGAAATGGAATAGCACAAATACCTCGTAATTTTCTGAAATACCTCATTTGGAATGGGTTAAAGGAATTGGTCTACCTACCTTGAACTTTACTACATTATAGGTTGACTAAATATTACCAGTAATCTGAACACTCAGAAAACACTTGCAGTAGCAGATATTTCTTCAAAGCATTACGAAAAGGGATTAACGGTTTCCAGAGTTATTACGATCTTGATTCAAGCAGAATTATTGGTTATCCCGCTCCAACAGTTTAATATTTTACTGTGCTTGCTGCAGCTTTGCAAAATGGTGACCGTTTGGGCAGGTAGATTGCCGGTGTATATATTGTGTGTGAGGGAAAATCAGGAAGTTTACTGGGACCGGATGCCCTAGTACATTTGTTTCGCTAACGTGGTTGTGGTGTACTTGAGCGTATTATTATGCGGCAAAACAGTTTTTATCTGCGGTATTTGAGGTAATCAATTTAGTCATACCGTTCGTCCTTTTGTGACTTAGTAAACCAACTCTTGGCAACTCCGCTGCTGTTATGCTGTCCTATAAAAGCATCGCCGTTAAAATAAAGGGTCCAATATAATAGCTCAACCGAATGGTTGAATTAAGTGCTGATGGAAAGGAATGAGCTGTGAACGAAACGGCTGGTGATAGGATAGAAGTATTCTCTTGGCATGATTCAGTATCTGCCTCAATATCTGTTTTTTCAAAGGTGTGATATGCATGATTTAACCGAACTTTCAGAATTAAGTAATCAGAGGTTTTACAAGAAGCGCTGACCAGTTCCAAACACTTGTTGCCGATTGACTGGATTGGACTGTTGATTTTTGAACTGCTATTTGTTTTATTTGAGAAAAATAGAGTCGGTATTATTTTACTCAGGCTTCATCTCAGATAGATATTGTTTTCCCTACCACAACGTACAAGAAAATAAAAATGTCATAGGATGGTTTACCAATATTGAACTCTGTTGCGTCCTTCGTTATGCTTTTTGATGCACACTGTCGAACGGATATTACACGACCAGTTTTGTCCTCGTTTGACTCACTAGGCCATGGTAGTCTGAATGGGGATCGAATTAGTCACCATGTGCGATACCAGTCAAAGCTCTCAACCAATCGACCACCAGTTTCCTTGCTTTTCTCTTTTTACCTTATTAATGCAAACGCATAATTTGTGAACGTTTCTGCTACTGAATTTTTCCAATAAAAGCAAGACTCCTCGGTTGTCTGTTCATCACGAAGAGTGAATATAGCTGTGTTCACTTAGTCGCTGGTAATGATGTTGCTGATGACGATGGTGGCAAGGACGATGCTCATGTCATGATTGTCAGTAGGTTATTTCCAAAGTGGTAGGGGTTCCGCAATTGATCATTATCATTCCTAATCTCATCTGTTTCACATCAAAGTGAACCATTGCACTTTATTGTAATTAACTCCTTCTAACTTGCAGGATTAAACTCATAAAATATGTAGGATAGCAATTACAGAGGTGGTAACCAAACGGAAGTTTGAATGACAGACGAACTTCTCACAACCACCCGAAATACCACTAACACCTATTTCGTTTGCTCGATGGATGGTTTGCTACTTTTCGAAGTCTCGAGAAGAGGTCAAACATTTTATTTTCAAAAAGGTGTGAAAGCAAACGTTTAATTTTAGTCAAACTTATCACGATTAAGTTCTCATTGAGAAGAACGTGAATACATAATGCTGATCAGCATTACCTTGATATCTACCCTGTATAAGCTAGCAAGCACATGCATGATACATTGCACAAGAAAGTGATTTTACGAAGCATTGTAGATGGTAGACAGATAGCCAGCGAATTGTCGAGAACATGTGACAGGAGTAGCACGTGGTTGAAGCCAACTTACTAAACTTGATTAATCACCTGACCATCACACCATAGAAGACGCAGATATCCCAGCAAACAAGTGAAAAAATGAGAGGCGGCATCTTTCATGTAAACCAATTAATTTTCCATATGATCTAAATAGTATACACTTATTCTTTATTGCTATGTTCAAATGTTGTTGGTGAATTGCGCCTACTGAAATAATGTGAGTGACTGGTAACACTGCCTTCACGTCATTAATTGGTAAATGTTTTCTCCAGCTACCTTCGACGTTGTGATTTTCATGACTGGGGGGTAAAAGATACTACTTAACAAACTAAAGCAAACCTTTAAGGAATCTCAGCGAACTTGTCATCATTGTTCAGCTGTTCAGGTGCTTACTTGATTAAAACAATCAGAATAGCGCTAAAGTTTGTTACAACTTCTTACATGACTTTTACTTATCATTTGCACAACATTACATTTCGGAAGAAGCAATTGTGTACTGATACGTATTGTCCTTACTAATCGACTATTTTAAACCTCATTCCACCTTCCAATATAATACAATTAATTGACAGAATAGTGTATATTTTTATTAGCATGGAAATTATTTTCCGGTAACTTATCGGGATGCACAGTTTTGCAACATAGCTAAAATACAATGGTGCGTAAAACCTATCCGCTAGTAACATTACCAATGCTAATCACATTTCTGTGCTTTCTCAGTGGCCCGGTTCAAATAAGTTTTAATAGATATCAATTAAACTAGGGAAATCTTGACAAGGATATTTTTGTAGTGTCAACCACCAGGGGGATTAATCCATAATCGAGGTGAAGGAGGTTTCTGCTGACTTGAGTGCAGCTGTAAACATTTTGGTATAGCCGGATCGTTGAAAAATGTTGCAATGTGATTGGTTAATATATTAAAAGAGATAACTAGCGTTTGTACTTTGCAAGAAGCTCTAATTATTTAACAGTATTCTGGTGCGTGTTCACTTCCGGAACAATTGCCCGATACAACCATAAGTTTTACTGTTGAAAAGCGTGGCGAATGAACTTGTATTTTACTCTGTCTTTTAGATAATTAACTTGCAAAACTGGACGAAGTCATTCATGTCGAATGATTCAATTGGCGATGCACTGGCGAAAAACGGTCTTAAAGGTACGTCATAATAATTTTGGGCGACCTACTCGCTAACATTTCAGTAGTTTGAATTCCTTGAGATTATTAACGTTGGCAACAACGTTGTTTATTTTTTACCGTCATGGACATATCTTCGTTGATTACAAGCCACTCTGCTAAACCGTGGGCAACGTAAGTTGTGCGGGGCGTCCCCCGTATCCAAGATGAGGTTGTGAGTAATCCCATTCCATTGTGAGCGGTTTCGACTTTTGTCTCCCATCATAATGCAACACCATCCAACAAGCGTGCTGACCCTATGACTTATTTTGCTGGCCAGAAGAGTACATTACTTATTTTTATAAATGATCGGTCGTAGAAAAGGAAATGGCCTACCTAGCCAAAACCAGAAGAGGAACTCGGCTAATTTACCTTGGCAGACATTGCAGTGTGAACACGTGGGGCCAAAAGCATCAACACATCAATTATTGCACCATTAAAATGGCCCATAATTATGTACTGTTCAGTAACTGCGTTGCAATCAATCAGCCACAAAACAGTGAAGACTCAGCTACGATAGGCTTACACCAAAAGAAATGCACACGCCTGCAGTCGTCATCTGAGTCCCAAGGAGATGACGAACGCATAGTTATGAAAAATATTATGCACAATGCGACTTCTGTGAAATTATCTGATCTCGTTGCATGATTTGGACAAACGGAGATTCTAGCATCAATAGTCTTTTTGCCGTAACAGTCACTGGCATAGATAGCTTGCCCTAGCTAATGTGTTTAATATGGACAATGCTGCACGTAGGTTGACACTTTTAGAGTATACTCCAAAATTAATAATATAAGAGTTGAAATTTCCCGACCTACACTTTATAAACCATTCAGTCAATGCTGTAAAATTTTCGCTCGTTGGAGATTTCATCCAGACAGCTGGACTATTCGAACGTGCATAGAACCATACGGGTTGACGGGTGAGACTAGCGCGGTCTTGTTTTCATTAAAATCTTACCGACGAGATTAACATGAGCAGCAATCTAATATCACAGCTCCCCTTGGTCGTAGTGGTTACAGCCATCTACGTGAAACGAAACAATACAATTCCCAAAAATACGATTGCCGACAGTTCATCGTTGAAGAAATATCCCTTGTCGTCAGTAACCATGCTTTTGGGAGGTACTTTGGGCCTAGTAGAAAACCGAGACACTCAAGAAACAAAGCCAAATGTCGGATTACATTGTAACGGCCAGTCTGGAAAAGATACTTATTAGAACGAACTGAACATGCGTTTGTTGACTACTACAGTCGGCGCAAACTTACAACGGTTTTTAACAAACAGCATCCATTTTCCTATTAACACAGTCTCCCCCAGAATCCTGAAGGTGATTTCTAAGTTTTCTACGACGAAGTGGGAGCACACACAAGCAATAGGGTTGGCAGTTAGTAGCTGCAAACCTCTCGCGGATTTATCAATGCAGATAGAGAGGTAGTAGATATTCTGGATAGACGGTATGCACTTGTGCGTAAGTAAAAAATAAAAAGCAACTTTCTTTCACGTAAACAATACCTTGGCTTAGTTGACTTAAATTCCGGTGTCACAAGTTAGAATCAACTTAATGAGTCTTCTAACTTCCAAATCACTCTGGCTAGAGGTGACACCGTTTTTCGTCTTAAGAAGTTCCACAAGATAATTAGCAGAATCTCTTAAGGAATTGTTTAGTCGCTACTTGTCAACTGGCTGTCTACTAAGAAGCAGTTCACAGTCACATATATTTTCAAAGACGGATAAAGAGGTGACCCAGCAAACTATTGGCCAGCAGCGTTACTTTCAGTTGTTTTCGAAGTAGTGGACAGTTTACCAAATGACCCACCCCAGGCAAACGTTGACCTTGAAATCTTCATTGCGGAGAAAAGTGGTTTCCATATCGGGAACCCGTTCGTCACGAAACAACCGACTACTTGTGAAATATAAACTGTCCAACGCATATTTTGCTGACCAACATAAAGATCAGAATACACAAATAATGATCCTTCTCCATTCTCCAACAACCTTGGAATTTATATGAACTCATTTTGGTAAAACAGGCAGAATGGGACTGCACAAAGGGATGCTGAATCATTCTAAATACGCATTTTGTTAATAAATATCGCGTTCATTTATGAAGTTTCGTTAATTGGTAGGCAGAAGGTCGATCCAAACGTTTTACCGAAAATGGCGTAATAGAAGATTAAATGATACTATCAAAGATACTATTTAACGTTGCGCTCGTACATAACGTGGACAGAGGATTTTCAAGGTGGAACTTCGAAAGGTGGAACTTCAGTTGTTTACAATCGTTGCATATTTATATACCAAACATTTCAGATTTGAACTTTAAACCAGCATCAAAACTAACATTATAACTAGTAACACTGTAATTAGTAGACTGAACAGTTCAAAAGACTCAAAAGCTTATTCATAAACAAATAATAATATCAATTTGAGCATCACCCACAATTGATCGCAGCTGTTGCATTCTCATAGACTATCCAGTCGGCCCCTTTCGAACAGAAGCACTAGACTCGAGTTTCGCTCCCACTAGAGCTCGTCAGTAGTGCATATCATCGCTACTGCCGGGACTTGAACCACGGACACGCTGTTCATGAGCAGGCAACCGTGTTTACCACTGCGCCATTGACCTCACGTTAGGCACGACCGAATTATCATGTGTGAACGCTCAACTACTTTCGCTTGTAAGTGATGATCAGGTTGCCCGATCGTGTCGAAATGGAGACACAGTAACTGTCTGTTAACTCCTATTGAGAAGATCGGACAACCTGACCATTACTCA
>JTDE01000577.1:87867-151289 GCA_014338405.1 Paragonimus skrjabini miyazakii
TCTAGTGCTTCTTTTCGAAAGGGGCCGACTGGAAAGTTTTTGGGGATGTGACAGCTGCGATCAATTGTGGGTGATGTTCAACTTGAAATTAAACAAATCCCCGACTACTCATCAGTAAATAATAATATGCTGCAAGCGCTATGTAGTGGTATGTCAGACGCTAAAATACATTTTCAGAGATGTTCAATAGATAGTATACATATGGAATGAACTACTTCACGTCATCTCACTGAAGTTAATCCTCATGAATCATTGTGACTGAACCGATGACAGACAAACCCCTGACTAGAACTTTGTTGCACCATAATGTAGTATGTGAGCGTCGTTAGTATTTTGATGCATGTACAATCATATAGCTGGAAAGGCTAATGGATAACCCCAGCCGAAAAAGATAGAGTAATCACCAATCGTATATGTAATCTGTTAAAGCTATTTCAAGATGACAGCTGAAAAATGTAACTTCTCTTGATAAATGGGACAGCTTCTATTGTATATGAATATATTTCTATCCGGGCATCGTCCATGTCCAAAGTTTGGAGTTGGATTCCACAGAGCGGAGAACGGAATTGTGAAAATGAACAAAAAGCAGTAAAAGGCTGATGGTGTGTTAACTAATCATATGCACGCAGACCCTGTTCAATTGAAGGCGTATCACCGGACCATTTTAAGTTGTTGCAGCTGCATGCGACGCAGTTAATCATGCTGGCGCAAATGACCAAAGAATTATTGTTTTATCAACCGGTCATGTATCACGAAGCATTCACGAATTGTGATTGATGAGTGGTTGGTTAAAATCGTGTCATCCAGTCGAAGCGCACTGCAAGATGAAGCCGTCAATAACCCCATTACTAACTGAAAGACGGAGATAGGCGAGTCTACCTTTCTCAGCCATATGATGGTGTCTTGATTCTGAATTGTGTGATAAATGAAATAACGAATAATAACAGTATTTTATTCTGCATGTTTGGACTGTTCAAAAAGAGTCATTGTAATTACCAGTGTACTCCGATTTAAATCAGCCTGGTTAAATTTTTTGACTCAAGAATCAGCAAGAAAAGCAATAAACAGGGGTGTGTGGCAAAAAAGAAAGGTTTAACCCAGCATACTAACTGCCAGTAATAAGGACGGAGTTAAGCTTAGTGTAAAAAACATGGTGAAATTTCTTCTGGTTTGCCGCTTCACAAGATAACTGATAGAATCCATCGAAGGCACTATTAACCGTGGAAGGGATATTAGTTCTCTGCTATACGTTGAACAGTAACAAAAATGAAAAACCAGAAAGGGGAGGTTATAAGGTTCGTCGACAACAGAAAGAATCCGGCGCAGATCCCATACGGTGATTCTGTTCAACATCATTGCTTGGTCCTTCAATTTAATCCGCTTGGTTGTTACACCAACGAATGTGTGGTGGTGATGCATTCGGACGCGTTTGAATAAGCAACTGATCGTACAGTCGATACATCTGATCTCAAAGAGCGTGTATAAGAAAATTGAGGTTGCACAAACAGACGCTTCATTTGCAAATTTGGAGACAATGCTGAAGTGTATTCGAAGTATGAGCGTAGCGTGCAGGAGTAATGTTCGGCAGCTGTGTGTCCCAGTAATGATTTCGGTGGACTAACAAGTCCTAAAGAAAAACACATGCATACATTTGTGCATTTATTACGTTCGTGTGAATGTCAAAACATAGTTTTCATATCCAAGCAAAATCGTATCAAGCCATTTCACACGGAATTAATACGTATGATCAGTGGCCCAGTGGTGAAAGCGACCGCCTCGTGTAAGCGACACCGGAATTCATATTCGTATCGTGCCAATAATAAACACTATCGATTAGCTCTATCATGAGCTGAGTTGGGGCGGCATACTTATGTTTGACAGGAACCAACTGAAAACTTTATCTCGATGCGAAAAACAACTTTTCCACCATAATGGCTAAATCAAACACTATTTAACTAGTTTAACGGTTCTTGTTTTTATTTAGCCAGAAAGCTCCAGGCGAGAGATCGTTGATTAAATTCGACAACAAAGTTACTGCCCCACTGGGAGGTTATTTGTCAAGCTGAGCAGTATTGCAACTGTCTGGGGCTATATTCTTGTAAACGGCAAGTCACCTATGTCCGTTGTGACGTCAAGTGTACACTGTCCAGTGCGGTTGCGTCATGATAACTTGGGTCAAAGCTCCAATCCCGTTTTGGAAGAGTCGTGCGCTACTAACAAGCTGTGAAGGAACGCAACTATAGTCTGTTGATTGTTTCAGGATGGCGCTAGTTGGAATATTTACAGGAGGGCGACAGACAACTGCGAGTGAAGTTTACATTAACTTAGATGATGAATGAATGCTTAATGCTGATAGTTTTCTCACATCATTTCCTGACAAACGTTATAGTCAAAAACAACTTAATTATGCAATTGACATTCAGTAGAACTGATAAATACAGCCAGGGGATTTTTCCTCAACAGGACATATTATGGTACACTGTCATGTAAGCGAGTGGCATGCACCTTCCTGTCTATGACAGTTCTGTCCTGAAATTCTCCGTGAGTGTCTGAATGGAGTTGTCGTTAGCGCTGGTACTTTTGAGTGCAGACCATTTCTGGATGTAGATTTTTTGACAAATAAAAACCTAACCTGCGTAGTCTGACTGTGTCTTCCATAGTTGTACCATGTATTCTGTCAAAAGCAACGGTACGGATTACCTTGTTCTCTTGTAATGGCGGTCACCAGAAATCAGTCTGGAACGGGCGGCTAGTAGTCGAAATCAAATGACAGCAGATAAAGGTGGCGTTCTATTATATAATTAACCTAAATTAATATTTTATTCATCTCACACTTTTGCTAATTTGTTCTGGTCAAGACGCTTTCACAATTTTTTTATGGTATCTGATTACTCTTATGCAGTAAACATTACTGATTCATTCAATTACGTACCCATAAACGTGTATAGTTTTTAACCTCAACACCGCGTTTTATATCACCCCAATCGTATCTCTCAATCCTCCATAGTAATCTTCCGCAGCGTTTGTTATTGGTTAGTTGAATGGTTTCACCCTCAAAATAGTGTTTGTTCATAGACTGCCACCTCTGAGTAAATCAGTTTATCAAGTACCTTTTATTAGCTAATTTCTGACCTTCAGCTTAGAGGGAAATATGAAATTCTTTTAAATTTTGCCTTCTAGTGAATTGATGACGTTTCGACTGGTGGCGATACCTCATTCTTTACTTTGTTGTCATTAAGTGGAACAGGTAAATTTCGGAAATGCTACAACTTATCTATCAAATAGACTTGTGAGTCCCACATCAATACATTTTTGAACCAATTCTACATGTGATAGTACAAGGTAACACGTGGGACAAATCACGAACCGAGTGCCAATAAAAATTTTTGTGTTAAATACGCTTGTTTGAATTCTGCTCTTAATTCAAGATATTTAATCAGCTCTTCTCAGAGTACTGTTATGTCCCTGAAATGTCCTTTTGTTCTACACTGAGATAAACTAATTATGCCCTGTTGGTGTGAAAACAAAGTCGACATTCGTCATGTTGCTTGACTTGGTAAGTACAATGCAAATGTTTAAATATCTCAATGCAACTTTTGTGAAAGTGTACCATAGTTGGCGTGTTACACAAAATTCCGGCCGTGCCTTTTTCCTTCTGCAAGTTTTATCATAGCTGTTCTCATTAGTCAATTGAGAAGTTTCACTCCATGTAATTTGAACAGAAAACTTCGTGAAACAACATGTTAGTAGATGCAAAAAGCATAATCGTTGCTTACTTTATTTTCCATCATAAACTATAAAATAAGACAATAACTATTTTGAGCACTGTCGTTCAACGGTAGATCTACTATGTAGCTTAACGTATATGTTGTGCACACACAAATTGACAGTCGGATTAAGTTTGGTTGGGGTATTTGACTTTCTACATTATGAGTATAATATTATGAGATTTGGTAGTGTTTTTGCTCGTTGTTCGCGAATAGTCAACGGTCTGTTCTTGCTGATTAAAACAATTGATACTGGTCGGGTTTACGAAGTTGGCATAGGAACATGGGATGCTTAGGGCAAACTCCTGTTCAGCGGACCCCAATACATTCGACAATCATCTGGCCTTTAAGTCGTCTAGACTGAACCAGAGAATTAACCCGACCGTAGGAATGTTACTGAAGACGCCAAACTGGAAATAATTTATGCGTGCAAAACAACCCTGTTCATTGGTTGCTGAACCAGTTAATACTGATCTCCTCTAGGCAACGTAGAAACGTTTACGTAGCTCTTTCAGTCTCAGGCATTTTATTCTATTAACTTTCAAGTTTGTGATACTTATTTTGTTGCTTGAATACATTCTTCATATTATTTACGTAATTTATCTTATAATCTTGAGGGACTTCAACAACGTCACAACGTTCAAGCGGTTTTGTGCGACCTTTTCTGAAGTTTCTCACAGCCGGTGAATCACCACTTGTTGCTGGATATTGATGCTCGCTAGTGAGCTAATATCCTACCAGCTAATCACAGCCAACTTCAGTTGTACATCATTCTGCACATCAGTTTTGTGCATTGATAATGACAGTATAGGTAGAACGTTTCGTTTTGTTGATCGAAACAGACATGCTTATAAGATTGAAAAAAAGTTTATCGCGAAGTATCGTGTATTTTAAGATAACAGCAGAACAAGTTTTTTCTACTAACGGCAACATTGTTCCTAAATTTATCTGTCCTTAGCACTGGTTTTGTTACTGATGTACACGGATGTCATCCACCTCTGAACACATTGTTTGTAAAAGCCTATTGGTCGTTTAAGATCTTTAGTACCCGTAAGCCATGGTCGCACATCATTTGATGCATTCTGTAGAAGTTCCTTACATCACACATCTGCTTAGTCTGCTTACGTGCAATCAAGTTATGCCAACTCCATTGATAGGTGTCAATCTGTACAAAGAAAACCTCCAAGTAATGAAACGTTGGGATCACCGTAGGATGCCTCGTATTAGGAAGTACTCTGGTCAAGCAGTTTCATTGTCCCTGCTTACCTAGCTAATAATCAAGTGTTAGCATACATGATTTCCGTACGGATTCAATAAATAGATGTGACTTGTTTTTGAACCAAACTACATTGTCGTTGAGATTACAACCTCCGAAGTGTCACAAAGAATTATTTACTCAGGTATTCCTAAAAATTATTCTACATGCGGGAGTGCCTAAACAAATAACTGCCAGAAGCGTAACAAAACACAACGCAATTTAAATACACGTAATCATTAATACTCTTTTGGTCTCTTATTAACCGTTTTTGCCCAGTGATAAAAACGAGTGCTCGTAACCATCATTACAAATGTTGATATTGATAATCAGACTTGAAATTCATATCAAATCAATAGGTGCAGTGAACATGCAACCTTTGTTCGTAATTGTGACGGGTGTCACCAGATTTACACACTTCAGCTAGTCTTTTGACACAGGATAAAACAGAATTATCACGATGTTGACGAATCGGGAATAACTCTATTGCTCTGTATAAACACTACCAAAAATGTTGAACATGTGTAAGTGAATCAAGATTTTCTAATTTTTTGAATTTTTGAGTAATACGTTTAAATGAATGTTTATTGTTAAAACAGAACAGAGAAGCGTCAGTAAGTCTTGCTGAAAGGGAACACATTTTGATGAAGGAAACGTATTTACATCGGCACTGAGATTTTTTCATGAAGTCCATTTTGTATCGGCGGTGTCAAAAAGAAGGAACGCGTTTGCCTACAGTTTGAAGCAGTAACTTGTGAAAATAATACCCAATCTGAAAACCGAAAGCGATCGTCAAATTTCTGATGACCAACAAAGGACAACCAGAGCAATGTGTGCGAACGACAGTCACTATCATTATTGGTTTACTTTTGTTTTGACTTTTCGGTCAAATATCTCAGTTTTTTTCGTTCGGAAAAGTTTGCAGTGCATATTATTGTTCGTGTGGAATTTGTTTCTTTCTGCCGGTGGCTGATATAATAAGGTTGACAAATATCTTGGAATTGCACACGTTTTTCTGGTGTTTTATTGAAGTAAGTAATTGCCTTCCCTACTCGTTACATGGTGGTTCTTACTTCATGTTCGACGAAGAAATGACCCAATTCTGTTGACTGTTTGCCTTTGAGGTTATCGCAATTTCTGGTGCACAGTTGTTGAAGATATTCAAAAAAACATCGTTGACTGTTAGGCAGCTGCCAGTATCACATGAGAACCAAAAAAGCCGGTCCGACGTTCGAGCGGTTGTATGCGCACTGATGGCGTTTTGGAGAATCTGCTTCTTGAAGGCTATGCTGATCTACATCAATCTGCGTATCATCGGCTTCGTCCCACTTTTGACCCACTGTCCTCTCTTGTCTACTTAATATTACCGTCCTTGGATTTAACCAAGTGGCAGCTGATTTGTGTTTCCATGATCACCGGATTGCCTGCAAACGGATATGTAGTCAGTTACTGCACCCTCTTCTCAAATTGTATGGTGTTCAATTATTTTCTCCTTGCTGGTTGTTCATTACTGTTTCGGGATTTTTGCCAGGTTACGCGTCCGACTGGTCGGAAATTCAGGCACCATAAGAGGGGCAGTTTTTTCTATGCTTCTTTTCTTTCATGCGCGCTCAATACACATTCCACAGGACTGCGTCATACTAACGTTGGAGAATGATGTTGTTCTGGACGTTCAGTATCCGGTTATATCCTCCGCTCTAGGTTTGCTGAACGGTGGTTGTCTAATGATGGTTTGTTCCTTGTTAGCCTAATGCACGCTCTGTATCACTCAATACGTCACAATACAAAAATGTTTTACAATTCTGTCTTTTAGGACGAGCCCACTGACAGTTCACTGATGATCGTCCACAAAATGCGAGTTGAAACCTATAGTCTCCTTAAGTTCCAGTCCACTAAGTTTGTCAGTGTTGCAGTAACTCACAATCTGACGTGGGCTTCATTTAATGATGATGTTTTTTGAAGGAAAAGGGAACTGTTAGGTTGAATGCATGAAGTTATCTACAAACCCGTATACTCAAATCCTTAGTTTTGTGAATGCATGTAAGGCTTCGTCACTTTGTTACAGAAAATCGACTATTTTCGTGATATACCATTTGTTTGCAAAGCCACCTTTTCACTGCAAAAATTTCCAGCGCTTTTTTCGGTTGGTGTCGAAAGACAAGCTGTGTGCCAAAAGATTCCATTCTAGGACCTCCGGTCTTTATGTCAATTGCTTGAAATATCACACGTGATATACTTCTTCACGAATGCATGCTGCTCCCGTTAAAATATTATAAAATGTTGTGCAAATTATGAATGAAAATGAAACACTGTGGAATTAATTAAACATGTCAGGCCGAGTGGCAACAGACAGCCAGCTCCCGTCTGCAACAATCAACTGTGATTTGATGTAACTCCATGTTACATTCCAGAAGGCAAAATCTGGGTATCAGCACCGGCAAGTGAGACTTGAATACATTTGTATTTAGTAACCTGAGACTTTATTACAACAGTGTGTCAACGCGGAACTTGGGTTACTCACCAGTGCCAGTGTGACTTGCGCTGGTATGTTCAGGTCATTTTTGTGTCCTCAGTTTGCACTGAACTTTCAAGCTTATTGTCAATATATTTTACGGGGTATTATCCTTAATAAGGAATCACAACGTAGATTTGCGGTGCTTTTAACGATACGTAGTTTTCTATGCCAGTCGGATGAGTTGTGCTTACTTGGGTACTTCCCGGTCCGCCACTTTTACATCAAATGATGTTCGGCTTTAGCATGTATGATCCTCCATAAGCTCCGAACCCCCCCAAGGAAAACACTTATGCCTAACAAAAACAGTCACCCCACGGGTAGCCTTCAAATTATGTGATATCGAATGAACCAACTGACTTACACGTAACGGTCTAACTTTCAAATGTGTCTTTTCTGAAAATCATTAAGTAGAGTTCGTCAGATCAGCGACTTCAGCAGTTGAAATTTGGCACAGAACTGACGCATATATTCGGAATACGACATCCAAAACTTCCGACAACTTAGTAATCGGGATCCTTGCAGTAGAATAAAAATACTGTCAACACTTGATTGCTGCTGTTATGGGGCTGCTAAATTTTACGATGAGATTGTTGTTGGCTTAGAAAGTAGTCGTTGGTTTCTGTTTTGCCTGTTATCCTCTGATTTGACCCTTCTTCAATCGGTTTTATTTCGGCTTGCTTAATGCTAAGTTTTGCAAGGTCTTTTCCTCCAAACCGATCAACACAAATTTACATGTACGGGTGGTTTGCTCTGTAAAATTTCTGTCTTACTAATCCTATGTTTACATCTTAGTTGGAGCCTTTTAAAATGAAAACGGCAAAACAATGCGAATGGTTGAAAAACGCTTTCACCTTGAGATACCACGTTTATGTAATATGAAAACAAGCGATTCCTCCAAGAACCGAGGACTGACGTTGCCTACTCCCATCTTTGCAAATAAAAGGATTTCCCAAACATACAGTTTTGGAGAGTTATCTGAGTCATTTTACTTCTCATAAGCGTTGCCTTGTGGATTCGGCATATAACGAAAGAAATACGACCATCTTTTTCAAGAATATATGACGTTTGTACTGGGGTTATGTAATATATTCCAGAACCATGGTTACTGGGAGCTCCTCCAACATGTGTGGACATTTCCCGTGCCTGATGGTGACCTCAAAATAAAATCTGACGAAAGACTATCTGAAAGCTGGGGCAATTACTTCTGTATACCACTTAGATCATTCCACCGTTATCCGACTAGTCCACTCAAACAAACTCCCACATGTATTGCGTAGTGTGGTATTGCGGTACTCTGTTGAAGCCACATTTACGCAAGTGTTTCCATTTGATACAGCACTGATGGGGCTTTTGCTAGTAGAAATGCACCAGTTTGTAAACGGTTCTACAAACAGAGCTTTAACTATTAACGAATTTATTCAAGAAGTAAAGCCCGAAAGTTTACTTCCTAACAATCATCTCCAAGACAGATAGTGGAATATGTTGATATCTAACTGGAATGGTCCTACGTGGTTTACAGTAGCGTCAAAATGCGTTTACCGTAAGGTTCCACCCAGAAAGAATGTTGGTTCGATGGCAAATACTACCAAGCACATATCGTTTCGGAAGGAATCCACTATATACTGACTCGCCTGTGTCCGCATTCGTTAACTGAAGCTCCTGCAGTGGAGCTTCCTGCTGCAACCGACGAGTATACCTTTTGAGTACCCTGTGTATGCTGGACTCTGATCGGTTGCATTCCTTAACAAGCCGATGAACAAGCGTCTGAGAGCTGTTTCTATATCTCCTTGGCATACTAGTCAACTGTTGATATGCACGATCGATCTCCTCTCTGAAGGCTGTGAACACCTCTTATTGTAACAAAACTTCCACCAGTTTTCCCATCAAATTTAATGGTAACCGTTGGCATATGTACGTTCTGTGTGTCACACTGGCGATTGGTCAACTTAGGTTTTTTCGTAATTGAACCCAAGATGACTACACTTTTCAATCGTCAGGTTGCCGACCAACTATCGTCTTACGGTGGTGTTTCGTTTGAGTTAGGTTGCAACCGGTTTGGTTGTCTCGTGGAGAGTCAAATTAAACGGTCTTCCCATAGTGAATTTATTACTGCTCAGGTTAGAGTTGGTCTGCAGATAAAGATTGTTTGATTCGTGTAACTACTTTGAAAAACCTGTCCGAATAAATCTATCGGTAACGCAGCATTTGCTTCCGTCACAGCATCAACGCACTCGCAATATAGTGGTAACATGACATTTTGACGTGAAGTAATTTTAGTAGGGTACTCGATCCACAAAAGAGAAAACCGCCCTGCTGCTGTCAGTGAAATAGCAAAAAGCTACTGTACTTCACGTCACAGTTTATAAGTGGTAGGGTAACTCCAGAAACAGCATTGGATATTTCATTTTCTACAGGAAAACCGTTAGATTTCAGTAAGTATTCCACTTGTTTGTTCACCAACCTCGTTAGTGAATGCATTTTGTATATCGATTGAAAAGGACCATCTTGAAAGCACACCCCATTTGGGAGATGTATTTCCAATGTGCCCGTTTGCGTTCATCGAGGTTCATAGCCTCCTAGCCATGTATCGCCCTCCAAACTCTAAGGAGTTTTGCCATTATATCCAGAGTATTCTTAAAAAGTCAAGGTTGCAAACATCTCTTTTTGGTAACTTTCATCAGGCATATACAATTACAAGAGATTTATTGGACTTATATATAAAACAGGAATATGGTTAAACACAATGCTAAAAGTCATGGGAACTGTGGATGACTGTCTACCCGGGTGGTGGTGGGTTTGTTTGTGTGTGAGTGTGTTGTGTTTACACGAATCATGTGACCGGTGAGTGATAATGTGTTAATCGGGTTACTAGGCCATTGAGTTTCAGACGGTTTCCACACTGTATGCAGTTCTTCTGGGCGCACAGTTGGGGGTTGGTTGCGATCGCCTCTGCCGTCAATAACAGGCTCGTCCTGACAACTCAGGAATGACCGTGGAGCACTTTGTAAATAAATTTGAACGCTCTGTTGTAAGTGATTTGTTGACTTGCGTCGATCAGATGCGATCCGATAGCACTTGAGATTGGTTTCGTTATACCATTACATAGACATTTTGGAAGGCGCTCACGGATCCTCTCTGTTAGTCGCCGAGTGGTTTCCCAACATAATCGGCTTGAGAACGGCAGGTGAGAGGGTAAATACAGAATGATGAAGAAAACATAGAAAACTATCTTTGGGATGTGACACCCACACTCATCTGCTCTTAACTGGGATGATCATTCATGCAGCATTGTAGGTCTTGGCCAATGCATTTGTCAGCCTGCGACTGATCATTTCACTAGCTGCATTGTCCTAAAATATCAGCTTGACAAAATTCGGCTTTTTCGTTGCCGTTTCTATCGCTGGCTGAACATCTTTACATTTTCTTTTCTTTTCTACAAATACTTGTTGATATCAATTCTGCTCAATATTTCTCGAATTCGATGCAATTCGTTTTCTATGGTGTCTGTCGTGCCAATCAAATTGCGTTTTTGCTTCAATGGAACAAAGCTTAGAAAGTTGTACTGACCTGTCGATTTCTCTTTCCTGTGAACGGATCTTTGGAGAGAACCGTCCACTCTGCGTTGCAATAGCACATCAAGGAAAGACAGCTTATCATCCTTCTCTTTCTTCAGAGTGAATTGTATATTTGGGTGTGCAAGACTGAATGTCAATAGAAGGTCCTACGCATCCGTGGGGTCTTTGATCACGCCGAATATGTCGTCCACATGGCATCTATAAAACGGAAATTTGGAAATTGAGGGCCCTAACTTACTAAGTCCCACTTTGTTCATAAATATGTCTGCGAGTAACGGGCTTAGTGGGACCCCATAGCTACTCCATCTTTCTGTCTACATAACTCGTCACTGAACTGAAATTGGACGTTGTATGTGCGGAACAACAGTTTCTTCAACTTTTCGACCAGAATACCCATTTTTATGTGATTTTATTCTATATAGTCACATAAGCATCCTACTGTTTACTTAAGCCGCATGTTTGTGATTAGTTACGTGACATCTAGGGAGATCATCTGGCGATTTTTAATGTTCAGCGAGTCGACAGAGTCCACAAACTGAAATGTATCTTTCAAGCCAAATGGAGTTATTCTTGCCCTGACTGATTCAAGTATTTGAACTAGCCATCTGGCTAGATTATGATAAGGTGAATTGTTCACGTCAAGAACTAGGCATAATGGCAGCCCATCTTTCTGGACCTTGGGGAGTCCGTGCAGTCTTGGAATAATCGTACCGATCGATCTGGTTCTTTCAAAAGTTACTTCATCAGTGAAGTCAGTTTGCTTCGTCTGACGGAGTATCTTGGATAGACTCTTTCCAACTGATGTTATCTTATCTTTCTCCGATTCCACCTTTCTGAGCTTCCATTGATCAGGCAAAATACAAAGGATCTTGTCAGCATAATCCACTTTGTCTAATAAGACTAATGTAGCTCCTTTATCTAGCTTTGTTGAAATAATACTATAACTGTTTTGATGCTTTTTTACCACCTGTAAATGGTTTCGACCCAGTAAACTGCACCTGGATGTCACGATATCGCCGTATTTATAACGCATTTACAATGGAAAATTTGTAGTTTTCCGCATTAAATTCTGAGGAAGTGAGTTAGCCTAATTGCCGATACAAATTTCCGAATTGAACCGCCGTGTCAACTCAATTATGTTCGACTCTTTGATAACAGTATTTAGGGCCCAGCGACAATTGCTCCAACATTGTAGGATTCAAAACAACTGATGAATAATTATGGACATACTGTTCGGGATTATTGCGAAATGCGACCTGCGGTTTGATCGGGTTCAATCCACTGAGCAATTCAGCTTACTTCTTCTCTGTCTGTTTCTGCATCTCCTTCTCTAAGTATACCCCGAATAGTGTCCTCTCCCATGTGAAAGCACTTCGACGACCAACGCCCGTTGAGATTAATTCCGTGTTTAGTCGTCCATATGCCTCGCTCTCTCCTAACGCTCTTATATATAAGTCCTATGGATGTCTCTTGTAATTGTATTTGCCTGATGAGAATCACGGAGAACAGCTGTTTGCAACCCTGATTTTCCAAGAAGTTTGTCAACAGCCGGGCGCTATTAATCAAAGGTGAACACGTCGCAGATACCTGGACGATAAGATTAAACGTTCTAACATGAATTGGGTTTACAACCCTGCGAGCACGACTCTGTTTAGTGCAATAAAGTTACACCATTTGTTAAACACACTTATTTAGGAGGTCTAATTTCTTGATCAACCTTCCAAGTGACAGTTCCTTGGTAGATTTGCATTAAGGAATTCGTTTCTAGCTGTTAATTATGGAGCGGCCGGTGCGCATATATACATATATGTGGAAAAGTTGATGAGCAGTTGCTTTTGTTCAAAACTCATGCTGCTCTATAAATATGAGATTGGACACAAACTCCACCCCTATTCCGTGCATTCGATTGAATTAATTTTTCTTCCATAACCAGCTGCGTATACAATTTACACTCAGACTTTATAGCTACCGATGCACTGATCATGTTCATTAATCCAACTGAACAACTTGAAGTACTTTCTCTCAGCAGTCGCTGGCCTTGTCTAAACCTACTTGGAAGTATTTATCAAGTAAGTTTGGTAGCCGTGAAAATTCTGGACAGCAGCCGCCTACTAGTATTTTTAAGAAATCGTTAAGACTGGAATATTTCAAAGTATTGCCATTCTGAATACGTCTACATTTTGAAAATCCAGTGCTCGTGACAAACAGCCGAGTTTTTCGGATATTCCATCCACAATTCGATAGGATATTATGCAGCCATAAGTATCACTTACTTGCAGTTTAATTCTGCAGTTGTTGATTGATCAACGGAGAACCCCTTTGTTTAATTAAACAGGCAATTTATGAAATTTCTTTTCGCCTTCCATCTAACCAACACTTTTAGTTGATGAAAATTTATTTGGCAAGAATATATAGGTAGATGGTGAACAGAGGCCTAGACATGTTCGTATTGATGGGTCAAAGGCATGAAACCATCCTACTCCCAGAAATATTGGAACGATAACACTTAGGCAAGTTTTCCTGCAGTCCCAAACTTCAGTGACGTTTTGACCAGGAAGAGAATCGGAGAATCCTTTCTATTCGTCTAGACACATGAAAGAAACAACTAGTGCATTTCGTCCTAGATTTGGTCTACATATCCATGACTATGGGAAGCGGTATTCGTCATGAGATTTCTCTAAAAAAGAACGTTGCTAAAATTCAGCAACTGGAATGGTCTCGTCGGACACGTACTTGGTTAATCGTAGTAACAAGCACAATCTAATGCGATCAACAGTAATGCCTGACAAAAAACAAAAACTGTTATGGTTGAAGGCGAATATCGTGAGTCATTACATTTTGTCTTTTTCTGGCCTGCAAGGCTTCAGTAACGGCTGAACGTTGTGGCGCGAGTCTTGCAGTGATATATAATAAACAGATTTGTTTGGTCAGCACCGTGACAAGTCAGCAAGATATACCCAGTTGTTAATGACATCAGGTTTTGCGCGGGGTTGCTATTTTGACTGTTCACCCCAAGTAACAGATTTAACCAACCGTTTTGAGAGGTTATCAGTCGTTCGCTGATGAAGACATCCATCGGTTTCATCAAATGGTACTGTCCGCACAAGCACACTGCTAATTTCATGGTTATCCGAAACAATCAGGCGTATGACGTCTATCATTTCCATATTCACTTCCTCAAGTTGACGACAAAAGACACAGGTCCAATGCATGTTTCGTATGCTTTATTTTCGACCGAATTAGAAGACATTCAACAATGAAAAATAGTTCCCTCTGAAATACAGATCGATTAACGCATCTTTTACCGATCGGTGTGAACCACAGTATCAACTGACGTTTTCATGCCGTCCACTGACATCCCTAGACAAACAATGTGAGTTTTAAAATCTATCTAGTTCACAGTATGCGGTGAACGTTTGCTACCTGTCCCACCAAATCATACCTTGTTTCATTATCCACGTTTATTAGGCGGTTATCAATGTTCATCTGTCCGTCTCCAACAAAAGTTGTTCTACACAATTAATATGGCTGCAGTTAACAACCCCTTCTTACTATGATGTTATTTTTACGCTTAGCCTGGAGATCTTTACACCCATAAGGTAGTCCTGGAGCTAGCAATAACCAATAAGGCTAGTAGTTCTGAAGTCAAATTGATGAATATTTATCAAAGGTTTTTCATCAACAGTCAGCTAACATTAGCGTGTGTCAACTAAACACTATGGACCAATTAGGCAATTAAGAAAATAAAGGACAGTATGCTTCTTAGCGCATGTGAGCTGCAGTCTGATGGGAATGCTCGGGTCTAATCACAGAAGTGCGTAAACAATTCTAGTCAATAGATCAAATTCCTAGTCTTCTGCTGAAATGGCAATTAACGTTTTTATATAAAAATCAGGTCACAAAACAACTCCAGTTAATGCAGATACATGGATTTTTTGGTGGGGTTCAATGGAAATGACTAAACTCAGGAGGAGAGTTGCACAACACATAAAGGGTGCACTCTAGTTGCAAAATGGGGTTATTCCATTAAGGTCTGGCACAACAGTGAGCAGTACATTCTAGCACAGGTTAACCTTTCGACTTGTAAAACTACTCAAACTATTCAATCTACATTGAAAATAGTAAACAATTAGGACCAGATAATTTACCTTCTGAATAAAGTATTCGAACCAAAGAGAGGTCGTATTAACAGTGCTAGCACCGTCAAAACGGTGTAAATTATAACCGATGAGTTCATGCCCGTCAGCCGTCGGAAATATATCTGGCATTTTTAAAATCTGCTCAGATTCAAGTGAGAAACATGCCATCTTGAATTCCTAAATTCAAGTGGTGGACTGTTTCGGATGAATTTCTGAAGTAGGCAAAGTTCACAGGGTCAGGTAGTTTCACTGTTAGCAGATAGAACTAAATGACACGGAGAGAAGTGCCAGATTATTAAGATAATGGATCAGAAGTGTAGTTAGGCAGTCAATTAACTATACTCGTCTATCAAGTAAACAGCATCAGGGCTGAAGATGATGAAATTGAAGTATTTTTGTCTGTTTCCTATACAGGTTATTCTCAGTGTTGAACAAAAGATGTCCCAGATGACCAACGTCAGACGCCAAAGTGAGGCATGCAGTTTCGTGCGGATTATCTGTTTTCACCGATAAACATAATTCATGTTATGAGAACAAGAATTTGTCACTTTTGATAAGGGTTTAAAAGATACTCTGTGAATGTATTAACGTTTTATCTGGACGACAAAATCGTTTGAGTAAAACATTTGGTTGCGCATGAGTATAATTCTCTTGATCATTTGAGACATACCTACGGAGTAGCATAAGGAGGTGACGAAAATTCACTGATATATCCAGGGGTTGGTATGAAACAGAATGATATTCCTATGCTAACGTTATGCTATATTCAGATAGCTAAAACATAACTCAAAAATGGAGTATTTCGAGCGTGTTGTTTGCTCAAGTGATCATTCGCCAGTCGCATAGAACATGCGTATTACAATCAACATCGACTGTTTTGAGGTGACGCTCGTTCGGCAGCCCTTACATTAATCGAACAACTTTGTCACAATACTCGAAGGCTGTTTTGTACTGTCCACTGTTGTTACATTGGGCAATTCTGTACAGTAAACCTTGCATTGTCACCATTTAGCCTGATTACCAGTTCTACGCTTATAAGCGTCACTGTAACAGCAGGTGCACCGACACCCATAACTTAGTCCGAACAGTTTTATTTATTCAGTAGACCTTGACATGCGTGATGCAGGTGCATTGTGCCTATATGAAATGAATAGCGTTATCTGTACATCTTTGGCAAGATTTATGGCCATAACCGTGTACTGGATTGTAAAAGCTCTCAAAACGCTTACTTTTTGGATGATTATGCTGTCATCTCCCAATATATGAGACCGTTTGCCTCAAACTCTTCTCGCCCTACGCCTACCAAATAGTCCGTGTTCTGGCTTGCCTACCCAATATTAACTGAGACACAACTTGAATTCAGGGTGGCGTAGCACTTACTAAAACGTATGTGCTGCAGTATCTACTGCGTGAACGAGATCAGAAGGCAAATACAAAAGATAATGACGTATTGATAAATGCACTGAGAACAATATAACGTTATGAGCAAATTGTATTGCTCTACGATTCTACCGTTTCGGATGGCCTTCCTCGGGAGTGATGCATCCTTTTACAAGTCACGTGCTTAAAAGATGTATGGTATTGATAACCGCTGAAAGTCCCCAACTCACTGCGAAATGCTGTGCAAACGCGCTCTATATTCTCGGTGTATATATCAACTGGTTCTTTTTAACAAACATCGACATTATAATACGAACTTATATTGTCACATTGACTCCATAAATACCAAGTCTACAAAAATCATTTTTTGAATAACGGATGAATATATCTTAAAAAAAGTCGGGGTTAGAAATTTTTGTATATGATCTTCATAGAAAAACTGCTAAAATAAAACAAGAAGTATTGGCCACACGATTATACGGCTTTCTTAAGTTACTACCTTAGATTTAGGTTTGATCAGTGACCCAAAATAAAGGTCGAATAAGCGAGATTTACCTTTCAAACAGGTTGTGCATACTCATCTGATCTCTACTGCAGTTGCCGGTGAGTTTTGTCAGTTTCGTGGAAAGAACTAACTTTCCTATGTTAAACGCTTTACTAGCTTTCAAAATGTCCAAATTAAACTATGTAGTGGTGAACTTAACCGTTCAGATAAGGATGGGTTTAAAGTTAGCATTGGTGGTGTTGGTCAGATAATGAATTGATAGGAACTTTGAAGGACTGTGGTGGATATAACGGGTCAACCGAGAAGGAGGAAAATGATGACGTGGGCAAAAGTAACGCGAACAACAAGCAGTTCACTTAATTGGGACAACAGAGAAACATTTTCATTAGAGTCCATCACAAATTTTAGTTAATGGCTCAGCTCCAAAATTTTCAGAGATAATTGTGCTGAACTTGCGGAACAAAACCCCAAAAACAATTTAAATCAATAAAAAGATTATCTTCCGGGCGGAAGTTGACTTATGAAATATCACAGTAGGTTTGTTTATAACTGTGAATAGGTGTACAGCATGAAGTCCATACCGGACTGGGTGGAGAGCTGACAACTATGGTATGACCGACAGACTAAAACGCGCTAACTACATGGATAAACATATCGGCCTTCACATTGATAGAACAAACTGTTAACTTGCGGAGTAAGTAACTGCAGAGTCTGTTGAGATCCACAGGTTTACGCGCGCATATAAGAGCAGATGGTAACCTCTTGATTCGGACAGAATCAGACGAAATATTGGACGTTTAATCAGATCAAATTTGTACTCTGCACAATGAATTCATAATCAGCGGAAACCCACAGCGTGCAACCACGTCTCGCCTATGCACATAAGTCAACCTTCAGCGATTTGCGCCTTATAAACCGGTCGCTCAGGCAATTCAAATGAGCAGTATATAAGCAAATACCCCGAGGTTCTTGACAGTAAAACAAATGTCGTGGGGAAATACAACTAACACTGGATGTACTTACACCTTTGGAGGTAAAAGATGGAATTGATGAAGAGTTTGTTAGCGTTCCGTCCGGCAATCGGGGTTTTCCGTTTGTGAGTAGCAACTTTTGTAACTACATTACTCGTACAACTTGCAGAAGTCAATAATTCTTTCATTCATTTTACACGTAATCACACCTTCAGTTAGACAAGCCTGCTGCTCTTGCTCAGATCCAATTGGTTATTTTACTTACAACTGAAAGTTCGGTTGTCTGAATGTTTGACCATTTTTCGTGTTTACCCTTTCTTATGCTCTTGTGGAGTAGGTTATATTGGCCTCAAAACCAGGTGTATTTCTTGAGACATACGTGAACACGATCTCGTAGGGCTGACTAAAACAGCGTTGAGGTGATGACCAAGGTCGAGTGCAATTCTGACACCCCCCGTTGAATCAAGACACCAAATTTAAAAGTAACTTACTCTTGCGCCTATTTACCACCTGATCTTTTGTTAAGCGAAGGACGTCAGATTCCGTATTCTGATCATCATGAAGGCGACCAAAAGGTGGTCGTGCGATCCAGGATTGTGCTTCCGGGAAAAAATTATCATCGGCCCTATAGTTACAATGGTCCTTTGATACTACCTGTCCAGATTCAGAGGACAGTATTTTTGCTCAGTTTCCCTACACTTCAAAACATTTTTGTTTAATTATTTGACAAACTGTGTTTTTTGTTTGACAAACATCTTAATATGAAATGTTATATATCAAGCCGTTGGTAATTGACTGGAAACACTTTCCGATAACCACCGTTTACTTCTGGTAAACTCACGTGGATTGTCAGAAACTGTTTCTATGGTATTTGAAAAGCAAATGCCAACACAGTCTGTAGAACACGTGATGTTATCCTACACTCAGCTATCAAGGAAATCGTCAAGTTCCAACACGGGGTTGATTCAAGAAACACACCTTCTATTACGCTTACATGAGTACTTACACCAATTTTTTCCATTTCGGACTAATAAGCCATTGTTCGTTCAATCAAGCCCATAGAACAAGTGTACCTCTATGACGTTCGATAAACAGGTTTAAGCGTAATGACTACTCCGCAAAAGGAATTTCGTCTGGTAACTCCAGATACCAATAACTTATAATCGTTCGTCGTGGGATTTTCAGCTGATAGGTAGATACAATGGTTCAATGTTAAAAAGCGAAGTCACATTGTACCTTTGCGGATTAATAGCACACTGCATGACCGCATAATTTTCATCTGTAGGTTTCCCATTTTTTCCTGCAAGCTTATAATTCAATACCTACAAAGACAAAACATCGACCTAAGTGAACCAAATTTGCTTCATCATTTTCTTTCATTTGTATTTTTCGCAAAAAGCAAAGAAAGGGTTGGTTTTCGAAAGATAAGATATCATCATTCATCTCTGCCCAATAATGGAACAATCAGTTTAATCAACGTTGTCTTATGAACACACTTTATGCAGTTGAATCAAGTGGGTTAACACGATCAATTATCTTTGGGTAGTTACACCAGCAAATGAGGTCATTTGGGCGGATTGTCAAAATTTATCCATAGATCCAACCATGTTAATTAGACGGATGAGCTTACGCATGTGCACTAACTGGCGTTACACCCTGAGGTTGGAACTGACTTAGCCGAGCCCCCACCCGATTAGTAGTAATACTTGCGATTGATTGGTATGACCGCAAAATCCTCACTTTTATTGCACACATCCAAAAAATAACGTTACAAAAAGTTGACGAAACCATGATGGGCTGAATGATGGGTAAACGGAAAAATGAAATGAATACTGAAATGTGTTGCGAGTAAATCAGTTGACGTTGCTATAATCACGCTTGTGATTATTATTTCATTTCAAGAAATAATCTTCATTAGATTTGCCTGCCATGGGTATGGCATATATAAATAACTATACTAATCTATAAAACTGTTGAGCCATTCAGTATGCTAGTAAAACTTGCGTTTTCCACAATGTGTCGGCTTATCGTCCGCTTGGTCTGTCAAGCCTGACGTCGTCGTCCCTTCAGCCAACATGCGTTTAACAATCAGGAAGCTTAAAACACACAATATGAACGCGGTATTTAATTCAGTGTGCTGTTATCTATATACCCAAATGCCAACGGGAACAATGAGCACATTGCAAACTTGCTAAATTGTTAAACCCATATTGAAGAGTACTGTGAAGGTGCAGATAGCCAAACCGGGTGTTCATAATGACCATACCAATAAATTTCTACTAATCTTCATTTGTTTCTCTGCTTCACCCCATTAAAGAGGGTAAGCCAGATTGAAAACCTTGGCCTGTTGCGATAATTCTGTTCATATTACTGCCCAAATTTTGATTGTTCGGCGAATCAAAAAATATTACTTTGGTGATTTGTTTTGTGTATGTCGGTGGCCACGATAAATTATGGGGATCCTGTGTGCATTTTCCTCGTTTGTAAGTAATATAAGCAATCGGTGGTTTTGCTAGAAATGAAATTATGTTTTACTTGAAATGGTTACCTACTGAGGGCAGTTCGATATCTAAAAAACAAGCGCCCAGGCGATGGTCTTTGTGCCACATAACGAATAAACAAGCGGGTTCTGTCTGCCACAAGACCACAAGACAATATTTTGACAGAAGTAGGAGGAGAAGGGATTCTTGTATATGAACAAATACACATCATTCTTGGACTCCGTTACCCACCAGTCCTATTGTCTAATATGGAATCCACCAAATGATCCAGGGGATCGCTTGCTCCGGCATGATTTCTTGGACAGTTCACGCTGGAATTCACCAACGCCAGTACTGGACACAGGAATTGTATTATTAATAATTAGTTTGGCAGATTTACTATTTTAATTGAGACTGAACTGCAAAAATGGGACGGGTGAATAACCGAGCCTGAATGTGAAATTTCTGAGCTCTTGGCATGGCTTCGCTGGTTTGAATTCAGCCGAAGCCCTGACTTTTCACAGTTGGGTCTCATTTAAAATCATGAACCTGCTCAACTGCACATCACTGTGTTACTATAGTTACTCAGCCGTGTTACATCTCGTTGTTCATTTAGTGCCACGTAAAATTGTTGAAACGTGTAACCACCTTTACCGCCTTACAGTGGACCAGCATTATACCGGGAATGATAGCAGTCCTCGCAATGTATCTGGCGCAAGTACGAGACGACCGATTCTCTGCATCGATCAGTGCATCTGCAAGCTTTGACTGATCTGCGATGTTGCGATCATCGTCAACAGTGTGACTCGACTGCTCTCAGTCTTGCCTGGTCGGATTATCATCTGGTGTTCATTTTGGTTAGAAAAAACGTTGGAACTACTTTTTGTGTTAAAATGTCTACCAGTTCGCGGCAGACTTGTGGCACTAAGTTGCCAGTGTAAGATACGCTGTTTCCTGTGAACAACCGTAAGATGTTGAACCAGGCTTACGCGGAATTCCATATTTCAGATGTGATTACTCATCCTCACAACCCAAAGTATGGGCACAATGCAGAAGTAAAGCTAGTAAGCCATCCACGTCAATGAAAGTCAATTCACATATGGACTAAAATACCGCCAATTTGTTTCATGGGATTCTTCGTGACAAAGTAAGTTTCAAGTTGAACATCACCCACAATTGATCGCAGCTGTCGCATTCCCATAGACTACCCAGTCGGTCCCTTTCGAAAAGAAGCACTAGACTCGAGTATCTCTCTCATTAGAGCTCGTCAGTACTGAGAGCGAAATTCGAGTCTAGTGCTTCTTTTCGAAGTGGGCCGACTGAATTGTCTATGGGGATGCTACAGCTGCGATCAATTGTGGGTGATGTTCAACTTGAAATCAACCAAATCCCCGACTACTCATCAGTAACAAAGTAAGTTTTTCAGATTGAACATTACACGCTCAGCAAGTTGAGAGAGCTGAAAGAACCAAGTGCATTTTTGGAGTAAATGGAACTTAGCTGAAATTCCCCAGTTCCGGTATTTACATCACATCTTGATATAAAAAGGTCCTAGCGAACTATTTTCGCCGAAAAACTGATGTAATGCAAACCTGGCTGTATGAATTTAATGCGACATTGTAGTCTAAAAGTACTTTGTTTCATCGGAACGTGTCTGCATAGTACGTGCACATATTTTTTGAATCAACAAAACTTTTATGATGATGTCTGCTATGAATTATTGAACAGGATTTGAGCGGTCACTAAGATTCCGAGGAGTATGAACAAGTCTTTGTATATGTGTTATGCTTATCAGACCATACTGGATCGTTTATGACAAGACCGACCTTTTTAGTTGAGAAGACACGCTCCGGTGCCCCAGACAAAAGCTACCTAGCAACCTTTTCTGAATAACAAATAATTGATTAGAAGCTATCTATGTTCTATGACACGACTTATTTATTTTTTTATACCTCTGGCCTATCACAGAATATACTTTCGGTATACCTAAGTATTCCCCTGTATTTTGCGTTTCAGACGTGTTATCTGACGAGTATGTCAATGTTATATCACGAACGAAGGTCATAAGATTAGTGGCCTATGAGAACAGATCTGCGGCTCGTAAAACGAAAAGGTTCTCTTTAGTGTTAATCATAAATGATGAGCCCAAGCTGAAGATCAACCTTGTGTGGGATGTGGGCTTGTAGGCAATAGTCACTGAACATGATTTCTGTGATCATACCCAGTGTAGGGTAGCATTGCTGACTG
Source organism: Paragonimus skrjabini miyazakii (assembly GCA_014338405.1). Taxonomy (NCBI): domain Eukaryota; kingdom Metazoa; phylum Platyhelminthes; class Trematoda; order Plagiorchiida; family Troglotrematidae; genus Paragonimus; species Paragonimus skrjabini miyazakii. The sequence goes on from JTDE01000577.1 coordinate 110,702, forward strand.
GCCTTTGTTTATTCATGCTCGCAGTGTGCCAACGAATCACACCAGTATTCAGTTTGAAAATGAGTATGATCTGATAGCCTCTGCCACAACTTTGCATGGACAATCAACGTCCTCTTCAATTAACTCAGCCACAACCTTTTCACGTGGTCAGCTGAGCTTCTGGAACCGAGTCGGAATTCGATTGTCATACGCAACTCAATTTTTTTTGAGTTTGTATAATTCTTTGTTAACATGGACACTGAATAATACTTTTACGCTTTCTAAGAAGCGGAATTCTTCTCCAGAAATATCCCGTTGTGTGTGGCGATTTATTATCTACAATAAACGAACTACAACGTCAGTATTATCGCTCCTTTTCCAAGGGAAGTTACGTGTCTCACAACAGAGCCTATGTCGAATGAGATAGAGCAGCCATCAGAAGAACTTAGGAAAAAGGTGAGCTGACAATGCTGACGCTATTGTTGAAAGTCAATACCACAATTTTATGGGTAGATTCCAATCCTGAGGGCGACACGTTGACGTCATACGTTTTGTTACGAACAACCGATAACAAATACTGTAGACGTTTTACGTTGTGAGCAGTTTTAGCATTCGGGGAGAAAAGTGATAACTCCGTATCGATTCTTGGTAGCCGAGTTGCTAGAAATTGTGGCTGAACGGTCTAACGATTGGTGTTTCGTGAAGCTATGTGCACTTCTCAGTACCCATGTTTCATCGGTTCTGTGCCACTCTGTCGATGTAAACGCTACTCAAACGGAAATGTCACAACTTCCTTCCAGATATGCTAATAGCCGAACTGAATAGTGCGAAGGATATGCATCCAGGAAACTTTCATCTACCTTCCCATTAAGGAATTATATAAACCATTAACATTGGAAGCTTACTAATGTGTTGCTGTCTATACGGCACTCTGCATTGCTGCTCCATAATTCCTGTTTTAAGGTAATCTGCATCACAACACCTCTTATCAGACAGCCGGTGCTGCCGTTGACCGGATCACACACTATCTGCTAGTATTGGTGTGGTTAGACAGCGGAGAGCCAGAACTAGACCAGAATACGCGAGCACACGTCGAGCTGGGTCAAGCGCCGGATCATTCAACCTGGGAAAACATACATTCTTTCATATACGGCCATCCGAGACTACAAGCAGTCTGACTCAAGCATAGCAAAGTTCTCAAAAATGAGCCTGAAAGCCCTTCACGTGCTCAAATCTTGGCAACCACAAGCCTGTAGTTAACATGCCGGATGGCGCAGACTTATTGCAATCAGGTAGAACGAACACTCTGTCGCAGTTTACCGCACCTCATACAGCAGCCGACGTAGATTAACGCAGTGCATTTGCCAAAATTAATAGAAGGTGCCACCGTTATCAGCTGCTTAATACTGTAAAAACTAAAAAGTTTCGGAAATTATGAGTCATCAATATCGGATTTTAACTTGTCAACTAGAAAAAACCTTAATTGTATCTTAATTCAACAGTTGTTGATGTGTCATTTTTCACGGAAGAAAGCCTATCTAATGCTTCTTGGTCCCATTCTTCTAGCCTGAACCACAATTTCATGTCCCTGAAAATAACGGAGAAGAAGACACTGGTAAACTGTTTGTCGAACGTGGTTTTTAAGAAGTCGCTCATAGAACTTTTAGTTTACACGCAAAAAAATAAAACTTGTGTGTGATAGTACACAGGTTATATCATTCGTCCTACCTCTCGGGGTAACTGCCAGTGTAGATGATTTACATAATGTGATTTAAATTTGGTTACACCTGATTATATGGTGACTGCGATATGATCAAGTAACGTCCTGCTTCCCGTGACTTTCCGGGTAGTATAAACATTCGGTCAAACACACAGCCCCTTCGTCTCCCGGAACATGGTCGCCATTAAATAATAAGATCTGGTTACCACAGTGAATAATAAATAAATCCATCTTTATCCACCTACCGTTCAAGAGTGATATCTTGACAGAAAGACCCAACCGTCGGTTTTATCAGACTGTCAGATACAGCTTCCCGGCGGTGACGTTACGCTTCGGATTCACCATTACTCCTTCGGTTACATGGAGTCCGAAGGTCAGCTTGTCTATCCTCGACCAGTCTAGGCTTTAGCTTTCATTCTTCTGCTGTTGCACAGCCAACTGTGTCGATCGGACGACTAGGCGTTTATTAAAACACTATACTGTAGGGTTTGGAACCGGCTTGACCAAGAATATTAAGAACGTAGTAGATGTACATTTACCGCTACTTAGGACCGCTCTAACTTAGATCAAGCCTTTCATATAGTTCACAAAACTCTAACCAACCATCCCAAGTTGGTCAGATAACAAATGACAACCATTACGAAATCGATTATAATTCGATTACACAAGTTGGCTCTTTGTTCTCTAAAGACGCTTGTACAAATCCTGCAGTTGCCGTGGCTAAATGTCACATCTCTAATTTCATCGACGACTTATGTGACCTAATTTTGAGTGGATCACTAAATCACTCACCGCACGCACAAGCGACTCATCGTTTGAATGGCCCAACCCGTTTGTTTGGGGTTTCATACCATATCAAACGGACCACGTTAAGCTTCCCTAACATTGATTTAATCTACTTAGCCTATATAAGTCCAAAAAGTGAACTTCACATGACCGTTTGCGGCTGTTGCATTCTCATACCCAGCCAGCTTGTTGTAAAGGAGCATCAGACTCGGGTTTCACTTCTGTTGGAACTCCTCAACAGTAAAGGGAGTAGAACTTCACCCACGCTTTCAAGAGGCAATCTTGTTGAGCACGACATCATTGAACTCACAGTAGGCACGACTGAATCATCATATGTGAATGCTCAGTCACATTCACCTCTAAACGATGTCTAGGTTGCCCGATTGCCTCGTAACGAGACATTGCAACGTTAATGTTCACTGCAATCGATGAAACCACGGCTAGAACTTCTCTCCACTTTAGAATAACAGAAGTCATCAACTTGTTGTGTTGACTACGGGTGATACTATAGGATTTTGCTTCCTTCTAAATAATGTGAGGCAATGGTGCAGCTGTCAACACGTCTGTAGCATGGATGTCCAACACTGCGCTTAATCTACATTCACTGCGATATGCTGAGACTGCCTTCATTAGGAAGCACTTGTTACCCTTCCATTTTACCGACACGGTTGCACACCAACCAGAGGTTAGATTTTAGTGCAGTATGCTCCGCGGTTTCAAATACTATCAGGACCGGCTTCGGCATAAATAGCGTGAGTCCGACATTAGGTCACATCTGTCTTATATAAACTGACTTCTCCCCTCAGCGAATTTAATTTAATCACTAGCACCGCAGAGTAAACGGTTGTATACAGAACACAGTGACTGATTATCGGAAATAGAAATTACACTACAGTAAACTTTGATGCTAAACTGTTCATTCATTTGTGTATTTTACGAGCAACATCAAATACAAGACAAATACTGGTGAGCTAACAAGTGCCTGATCATAAAACTAACTTCATTTCACCGTCTTAGGTTGTATTTAACAGAGCCGAAAGGTTAGCATTGGAGTCAGTCTATCACACCTGCTGCTTAGTAGCCAACATTTGAAGTCAAATTGATAGGCTCATCAGAGCAAACAGGAACCTAGAAAACCTTGCAAAGAATATTCAACGCCGTACTGGACAAAGCACATGAAAATTACAGGCCAGTAATTATTTTGTACAGAAATGTTTGTAGTTCAAGCTATATCATCTCAGGTAAATGTGTACTATATACTGCACACGACTGTTTTAAGTTTTATGTCAGTGCATCGACTATTTGTCTGTTGACACAATGGCGATGGTTTCCGTGGTCCCCTGGGACGTACAAAAGATGTTTGTCTTCGCCGATGCCAGCGCGTTGCCTTCCAAAAATGATTCCACTTAGACCGTCGGACTACCGAAATTGGCGTATCAGCTTCCAATAACCATGATCTAGACTTGTTCCGAGATTGTGGTACTGTGTCCATCACGGTGCTTCGAAGTTTTGATTGCTTATAGAACCGTTTTATTTCACTGGTTACCTGTGGAAGAAGAGTAAAAAACATACATCTAAAATTGTACCCCCTATAGCTCACTTCTTTCGTATCCTCTCAGAAGAAAACGTCTTTCAAATTGATGGTTACGCGTCTTTATTACATATTATCATGGTTGCCGGTGTAGATGAAATTATTAAAGTGTTTCCGTCCGTCCACGTGTTCTGAATAACACTCACGTCTCATTACGTTATCAGGCATTGATTAGTGGAATATTCACTGAAATGTCATTTTAACCCTGGATATAAGTCTTTTGACCGTATATTGGATATGCGATCCACTAAGGACTAATTATTAACGGTTACCAAAGGTAAAATATGCTCAACTAAAATGATATTTCGTTTTGACCTACACATTTGTCTTTGCGTAGAGTTGTCGTCAACAAAATTTTAGATTTTGCTCAACTGGACACAACCCTCATGCACCACTTTCTAAAAGACAAAAATGGTTTTCTCTTCCGGTTAATACGGAACATGATCGACCATACTAAACAGCTGAGTTAAGTAAAACTACACTAGACACGTATTTTAGGGTCAAACAGGATTAATTTCCTCCCATTTACCTCAACAATACAGTTCCACCAAATCGGGGTGGCAAAAATAGAAAACTTCGCAGCAGATGAGTGGTTATCATCAGATGCGAGGCACACAAACCGCCTGAGTCCATGGCTTTCGCACACATGAGCTGGATAGTGAGTACTGAATGGCACTACCTCGGAAAACGCAAACGGTCTTGTGTGTTAATTATACGATATCACATTCAGTGAGTTGACTAGGTCATACAATCATCGTATTAAATGAAAATCAATGCTTTACGTTCACTGTAGATGATAATTAAGAAAACACTGATATATAAGTGAAGTATGTTTTCATTTATCAGTGATGTAATGAATCAGACATAACCGTTGTCTTGAAACACTTACGTGAACCGATAATGAGCAATGTATACGAATCAGTTAATTGACTAATCTCTTAACAATGAGTATGTTATGATAAATACTTCTGAAAGCATTCAAAAACGTAACTACTTTTTTAAGTATTGTCACTGATTTGATTGATTCTGTGTTACCTTTGCAACATGCCACTTTCTGTTTTGTAACTTGGTTCGCTTCAAGACGCGTGTTTACTTAGTGTTAATCTTAATTCAAGAGGACCATTATTTCTGGATTCCAACAAAAGTAACTAACACGCACTTTTGATCACTTCAACAATTTTTGACTGGCTCCAAGTAAAGTTAAGCTACATATGTGAATGTCATACTTGGTTGCGTATTTTTCACAGTTCTGATAAAATTGTCATCCATAAATTGACTAACTGATCACGCTAGAGTCAAATGCTTCCGGGTAAGCACATGAGATGCTGTCACAAACGGGATAGCGTTACTATTTGATAAAACGGTTTTGTCTTCAAACCCAAGAGATCACTTGACAAATGTTGCAATTAGCAACATCACTACATCGTCCGTTATCATAAACACTGGGAAAATTTCTATTTAAAATAACGCGGTATATCATTACCTATTTATCCTCTTGTAACTGAATTAATCCCCACCATGTGTGTCTCTTTTCCCTTATGCGAGACTGCCACGAAATCTCTTCCTCTAATGTTAGCTATTTCCTTATACCTTCATATCATATATTTCGCACTGTTTTGCCTTCGATGAGTACCCAAGTTGAAAACCATGAATCCACCATATAGATTACTGCACAATACAGAATTGCGTCTTTCTTTCAATATTTCCATTTTGATGATTTCGGCCGTCGTTCAAAACATTGCACTAGATTTCGAAGGATATTGGTGAATACACAGTTCATCATTAGATCAGTGAAAACGTTCATCAGTCTATAAAGCAAAGCGGAGGATTAATGTACTCAGTTGTATTCCACTTATTGCCGCATACTAACTGCACTCGGCCTTCATGAGTGAACATATACGGATCGGTGACTATTGGGCTGACCGCATTTTTAGATGAACGTTCGGTGTGCAATTGTAACATGACTTCTCAGCCAAGCTTGTTTACCCTTTTTCTGTGGCACTGCTTAGCTCAAACACTCAACTATTGCAGCCGTCCTGGCTAACGATTCAGAGTAGAGGGCTGTTAACACCTACTACAACAACAGGCAGTCCATTCATATTTGGAAATCAACAAAGTTCACGGAATCCAAGCAAATAATTGAAATTGCTGAAGCGAAGCAAATCGTGGCCCCATCATTTAGCAATTATTCTAGTCAGATTCGTTGTGCTCCACTCTGCTGTGCCGTCACCAGAGGGTGTTGCTGTGATGACTTTATTCGTTATGGACGTGGTGTGAGGTCAACCTCACTGATCTGTCCTGTTTTAGAAGTACTTTTGGGGTATCTCTTACTCAACTAACCTGCTTCTTGCACAAGAAAAGGCCACATTTTCAGGCGGGTTTGCAAAATAACTTAAGTGGCTTCTGCTACGTTGTTGTCAGCGTAAGTGCTATTCTATTAGGATTTCATCGTGAAATCCACATCACACCAACATTCTACGGTAAAGAGATGGTAGTCCTCAATTCCCACACCGATACTTTAGGGTTAAAATCATGGTTTACTTCAAGCCTTATAAGTAAGCTCAATAGACTCTGCTTTTCAAGTTGCTGTATTGATGAGGATGAGATGTAATATTAGTCCTATGACCAGTATCCGAAACCATGATGATCTGAACGTTTTCGCGGATGGAAACCCACTGGGGATCAATTAGGTAATTTAACTTGACGTCAGTCAGTTGTCTTATGATGATAGGTAGGTATGCTTCGTTACCCAAACGTTTTGTAGATGAGGTTTGACGGACAATGAGCTTCTGCATAAACCATAAGTTAAAGCCCACATATCTTGTCTACACAATGAGTCAAACAAAACGGATCATACAGGCCTAGATAGCAACGCGAAGGCTCGCAGTGGTAGGCATCCTAACCAAGCCGGTTTACTGGACAACAATTTTCATGCCAAAGATAGACGGTGTCGCTGTCAGAGGCAAATCACTCAATGTTTCAGCTACGGTGGACCATCAACTTTACACCACTGACGCGTGGACCAACAGACTCACGTGCCCTGTAGCAGATGTGCGTTTATCGAACTGTTTCAGACTTAATAGTCATGCAGTATTTGAACTTCTTCTGGGGTAGCTTTACCGTATGACGTTAAGAACAATACATTCCTCACTTTCAAATAACCACCAGCAAACTGGCATGTTTTCCACTCCATTGATTTACACATATATGTCAGTCTTAGATGCATCTGCTAGAGTCTATTTTCAAAGTATTCGAACAAACTGGACACAACTGTAAACGAACGTGGCTGAGCGGTTGCTTAAGACTCTTCAGTTGAGATTATTGTAGAGTCATCGGCACAGTAGTCAACTCAACTTTTTCGTGGTTTTTCGGCAAAATGTTAAGCCCTGACGGTGACAAACGTATGTAATGCTGGCGATTTCTCGTGAGTGGCGTAACTTAAGTCTAGCTCACTTTTTACGAGAAGTTTGACAAGACAGCTTTTTCAGAATATGAAAGCTGTGATCACTTGCTTGTTTCCTGTTTATCAAAATTACCCTTAGATTATCCGTAAACAGAATGTAACTAGTGAGTGGTGATTTGATTGATGAAACATTATTTACAATGGATCGCAGGTGTCACGATCTTACAGTTATTTTAGTCATTCTGTTTTGAAAGGAAATAATATACTGGAGTTTCACTTTTGTTAGAGCTCGTTAGTAATAAATAGGCTTGTTAGGGCCGAGACCAAAATTCCATCCACGCTGATATGAGACAACCGAATTGAGCAATCGCCACAGTATCATACATTAAGTGTTAACACTATTGTTAATGTGGCCTATCTGGTTTTGACACCCTGAAGTGCCTTGCCGATTGTGCTATCTCACTCGGTGTACAGTGGCAGGCACACGTATATCTGACTATGCGATCCCGAGGTTCACATTAGCTGACAACTATTACAGATCATCCAGTTATCATCTTTGATCTGTATTCAATAAACAAACAGCTACTCTTTCTCTACGAATCTGACCTCTATTTGAATCACAGAGTTTTCTTTGACAAGCCTTGTGCTTCAAGCTTCAAAAAGTTCCTCAGTTCTGTTAGACACCACCTTTACATTTTGAAAATCTCAGTCATTTTTGTAACACTTCCGTGCCTTCCGATCAGTTAATTTTCTTGCCAAAAGAAAGCCACTGTGACAGGCATGGACTTGAACAACTAAGAGCATCGCGCTCTCAGTTTCGACTCAGTAACTTGTTTTAAGTGATCTGCGGAGTTTCCTCACAAGTTAACAAACCGTTAGCAAAAATTTCACAGCTAATTCGATTAAATGTATTTTCAAGTCTTTTCTGATCGCATGAAATGCAACATACTGGGCGGACAAAATCATCAGTCTACCAGACACTGAATGCGACTGGCTTAGCCGGGAACAAGTGTAAATGCTTTCGAGATAATTTCACATACATTGGTTAAATATGGAACAATGACTGGCATCCAAATCAAACATGTAAGTGCAAATAACCAACAGGAAAATGGCTTACTTCTTTGTTGAGAAAACAAAATATCAGCGCGACACAGAATCCCTGTAAAGAGATACAACGATGTTACTAAGCATGCTCGTTTCTGAAAGCAACCATGTGGTTCATATTTTGCGTACTTCACGGGTAAAACAACAGTTGCTGAACTGATGGTTCATTCGATGTAATCAATTGTGTCCTGTCTACTGAATTACCAGTATGACAACGTGGATTATCTTTACTAATAGGTCAGTAAGTAACCAAAGTTATTCACTCTGACATAGGTCCAGACAAGAAGTAGGGGAACTACCTTCATTAAATATACTAAGTACTTGGTAGTAATGTATCTTGCATTAGGCACCACTTCGGCGAAACATATTCAAGCTAACGTGGCTAAGGACGGTAAAGTACAGGTCGTTTGACGAAAAATGAACGTACATAATAGAAGAGGTTAGTTATAGGTGATTCGCGACGAAACCAATAGAACGCAAACAGGAGTTCATCACCATACTGAGGTCCATGTAGCGCATGAGTGAACGTCAGTTTTATCCGAAGTATGCGTAGATTATTAACCCAAGCAACGAATGAACGCAATAATGTGTCATCATTGCACACCAATAGGCGGCTAAGATAATAAGCTGAAACATGATACACAATCAACCTATCAATACCAGATAATCATCACATGTTCGATTAAATAACAGAATATCCCATTGATATTTGCCTACTACTAAGAAGCATATAACTGGCTGAAGGATCTAATCATATCTGGTGGTACTGATCTGTAGATCAGCATGTGTGATCAAATAATATTAGACTAATGCTTTGCTGGATTTGCATATAATAAATTCATCAGTGCTGTGATAAGTTAACATGCTGCGATATGTTAACACTTCGTTTACTCTCATCAGTCGCGAACGCAAAACATGCAAGTTAGATATGACAGACAAATATAGATATGCAGGGTATGAACACGTATACAGTCATGCTACGTATTATGTCATCAACACCACGGCAACCCTATAGGTTGCTTCAACCACTTCTACGCACATAGCGCCGGCCGGTGAGTTCCGATCAACATGACTTTGCTAAAGGCCAGTAGCTTCGGATTCTGATGGTGTAACAATATTTTGAACGATTTAAGTGGGTCAACCTGGCGACCTGTTATCATGAGGTGTCAGGCAATCTTCGGGTAACGGATTCACTTGTTCCAGACTGTTGTGTCATGAGTTGTTTTAACCAACAGTCTGGAACAAGTGAATCCGTTACCCGAAGATTGCCTGACACCTCATGATAACAGGTCGCCAGGTTGACCCACTTAAATCGTTCAAAATATTGTTACACCATCAGAATCCGAAGCTACTGGCCTTTAGCAAAGTCATGTTGATCGGAACTCACCGGCCGGCGCTATGTGCGTAGAAGTGGTTGAAGCAACCTATAGGGTTGCCGTGGTGTTGATGACATAATACGTAGCATGACTGTATACGTGTTCATACCCTGCATATCTATATTTGTCTGTCATATCTAACTTGCATGTTTTGCGTTCGCGACTGATGAGAGTAAACGAAGTGTTAACATATCGCAGCATGTTAACTTATCACAGCACTGATGAAGTTATTAAAGGGAAATGGTACCCTTTGTATTTCAGTTTGTAGTTCATACAAATGTTTCGTGTGTGAATTTCAGGTATACCTGACTCAATTTCAATTTACGAGAATCCATGGGGTTTCTCTACTTAACGTAAAATGTTTCATTATGACAGTGGGGCAATGGATCAACAAATATACATCAAACAGACGTTATCTGATGGTGTATGTTAACAGATGTTCTTTGCGCGATTGGTCAGCTAACCCACACTATATACATCAAAGATACCGTTGGTTTCGACAAACTCACCACACCCCGCCCAATTTCTACGGCTATTCCGCCCGCCGTTATCTATCAAGGCCTACCGAACAGATGGAAAAGGCTTGTTAACCTAAGTCGCCGCATAGTGTATGCAACGCAATGTTATATTTGTTTTTATTTCCTGCCTCCGGCGCCAGTTTGGTCCATTTAATTTCAAGAACTCTGGAGGCTAATCACAATTAAACAGAAGGCCCTTGGGTCAACCTAATTTGGCGTTTCGTTTCGGTAGTGAATTCAACACACGCAAGATTGTCATCGAAACACCTTAAATGTGAAATACTAGTACAAAGCTGCAGAATGTTAGCTACAACCTGGATATGGACAGTATGTTTGATTTTATTTCTTCCCGCAACTATATCTCAATTAGATTATTTACAGTCAACAGCACGATTTTGCCTTAGACGAAAGAAGGCACCATTTCAAAGATGTAAATTTATGGTTATCAGGGAAGGACGTCAAGCTTTCAATTCATCAACTGAAAATGCTATTTACGACAGAATGAAGTTTTTGTATACCTCCCTGCGTATCAGCGTGTGCCACCCTATATTGCTCTATAATATCAGGATCAGTTGTGATTCCTAACAAAATGACCAGTGCAGGAAACTTCAGGAAAGGAAGACGATATTTCAGTTAGTCTAAGGGGCGTTGCAAAGTAGATAGCTGGATAAGGAACTATAGCCATTTCCAAATAAATTGGAATACACTTATCATGCACAACGTTGTGCGCAGAAGGGCATCTCAGTTAATCACTACAAACATAGTGGCAGTCAGGTGTTTCTCTATCAGATCGCTTGCAAAATATATCGTCGTCTAAAACGCAAGTTAACTGGACTTGTTACCTTGAAGTTTCTGAGTATCATTTATCGTATGCATACATCATTGACATCTTTCGTAAAATAGATGGATTAAATTTGAAACTTGAAACTTTGAACTTGTGCACTACCGACCTAAGTAAATCCCCAAATAAAATGCAAGCTATTCAACTGTGTCAAGACAATGCAATCCTAAACAAGACGCTCTGAAACAGGTGCAATCTTAGTAAACAAACGGGATGCAAGCCAGCGTTAAATTGTTCCCTACAAAAAAATTCACAAAAACTCAATCTTCTTCCTGCTTTCGCAAGCTTGGTTTTTAAGTAGTAATTGATTATGTAACTTTCAGAGAGAACCAGTTTCTGGTCACAGGCATGCTTCTGTTATAATGTTTTCCTAAGTTTAAAAGGATTTTGCTTTTTATCACAAGATTTGGCCAAGGGTAGGCAAATAAACTTATGATCTACCAGTTATCATCCAACATTATTGCTCGGCATGGTTAATCGATAAACAGCCTCTGTCAGTAGGTAATTTACAAAACATCCTCAATATTACACAACCAAATCATTTTTGCAACTGACCTGCAAGGCCTCCAGAACTTGTCTGTAGTAGAGTTTGATTAACTCCAAATGGGCCGTTTCTTGTTGAGAGTTATTAGAGTCCATCAAATCCAAGGGAACGAAGATCACATGATAGATCCCGAAAATGAGGACCAGCACCGATGTGGACTTGAGAATGGTTCTGGGAAGTATACCGATTTTGATTAGAAATAAGAATACTTATTAAAGGAAAGTAATAATTAACAATTACGTCGTTGATCTCATTCAAGAAATTAATGTAGGTCTACTTGTGTCGGGGTTGAAGGAGTCACTGTTGTTGTGTACTAGGAACATTTAGTCTCATTTCATTAGTGAACGTTATCATCTGACTGATGGTGTAGGTATGAACCGGCCCACACACCAAGTACTGGATGACATCGCTATAGACATTCGAAAATAACGAGCCGAAAGTAGTTATTGAAACAACATGTTATAGTCGATGGTATATGAACAAAATTTGCCGCATTGTGGACGAGACAGATGATCTACGAAGGCTTTCAACCGGATCTAACAAGGCGCACAGGAACAACATGTTCACGCTAGAACGAGAAACTAATGGTCAAATGCCACTTTAGGACTAACTCCAGCAGGCAGATACGATGTGTCGTTACAATGAAGTGTATATAGAATGAAGTCCTGGAGAGGACATTATATACACTTCCACAGCTGTGTGGCAATAAATCTTGTATGTGGCCCTGTGCAGTGACTGAATGATGGGGTAGAGAATATTTGTGCAGAAGACACAACAGATGTGGAGCTAAAAACTCTAAAAACATTATACCCATTTTAATAATCCCTATCCCGATAATAATAATAATCCCTATCCCATTCTACTCGGACCGGGCGTATCTTGTCTGTAGCCTCGGCGGTTGCAATCCGAACAAGCTAACAGGGGTATTTTGTTAAAAAATGGTTTGTTCACACCTTGAGATTACCATATCCATGATCGTAATTACAACCTGCACGACAGTTGAATTTGTTCTCTACAACCCACCCCAATTAGAACCGATTATCTGAAACGTACCTTGAACGTGAGCATAACCATAACAAGGCCGTGTTCTTATTTTATCCAATCACTATGTTCTTATTTTCTTGATCAGCAACTTCATTTATCGTTAATTAATTTACTATATAACTAAATCAGTCTGAGGTGAGATCTCAGTGAAACAAAATTCTGTTTGGTGAAGGAGAAAAACCTGTTTCCTACTAATTGCACACAGGAGCAGACGGGTTTTTGCGTGGATTTCTTCTTAGACTCACGATCAATCGACTGTAATCGTTCATTGCCATAATTATTATCTTTATCCTAGAATTCATTGTGAATGTATTTTTGAAGTTAGCTTAAAAACTAGCAAATTATTTTATTATAACCTTGTGTTATGAAAGACTGGTTTGATAAGTTGACATCATCGATAAGACTGTCATTTAACGCAAAGTGGCGATCCAAAACACGCGTTGAAACTTTAATGTACGACACTAATATTTCAGTGATGATGAGCTTATAATAACAGACCAGTGAAGTGTTAACTTTTGTGGCCATCATAGTGAACATTTAATGTAAGAACATATTTTGTAAATCCCAAACCTTCATAGATCCCCAAGATTATCTAGGTTCCAACGTAAGACAATAGACTAAAGTTGCACAGATTCTCCTGAGGAACACGCATACGAACTGCTGTCCTATTCATACACAATATTGCACTTTTGCTTGTCGCAGTTGACCGCAAAAGCCATGCTACCTAAGACAACTTACTTAACGTGTAGCCCACTATGTTGCACGAAGCTTCATCTGGAAGGTAAAGTGACAATTTCCCCCAAGAAACGTTTTACTGGCATACCAACTGTTTTGCAATAGATGCTGTGTAACCGTTTTCTCAATTTCTAGAAAGTCATGCAGTCTTCACAGTCTTGCCTAAATGCTATCCAATGCCCCTGCCATGTTCACCTTCACACTCACTGGTCCTACAACCGTTTTCCAACTTGGAACACACGCGTGGTCAGCATCAACGTAGTCACCCTCTTGAAATGCTCGACCTGGATTTGAAGCCAGGCGATCGAGGCACAAACACACACGGCACGATTGACCCTGGATTGAAGCGAAAGAGAAAAAACAGACATACATACACAGACAACATAGATCCGATGCAGTTACTTAAGCTTTTACGTTGTCTATATGCGAAACCAACTATTTGAAGCTAAAAGTTCCACTGCATCCGCCTATAAGAACCAACCCTCCCAGAACCGCGCTGAATCAAGCTGAAAGGAATTTAAAAGAGCTAAATCTCACTGAAGGAAGGTGTAATATGGTCGTCTTGACAAACTAAATATAGTTAATATACTGGCCGGTCGACAGATTACTGTAAACGACAATGTGATCCCTAACCTATATTTGTATATTTTCCTTGTAGTCTAAGACCTGATCTAAACCTGATGCGGGCCTCCAGCGAGCTGTTTATTGGCTACCTTGAATTTTCTTGGAATCTGCAATATATAAATTACCAAGTTAATGATTAGTACTGGTTTGCCTTAGCACGTTTGTATACCCGTCAGTATTCCGAATTCGAATGTGGGTGAACTGCCCTGTTCTATGAAAAGAAAACCTCTTAACCCTCGTGATAGCATGTAGATAAAATACATTTTAACCGGCAGTTTTCCCGTTGGGCTGGGTATTACCCGCTTCAGAAAATTGGCCAACGATAGACATTTGGTATTTATATTGAATTCAATCCTTTGTGGCATACCTTAGAAAGCATTTAAACGATGTGGTTGCTAGTGCGTTACTCCGGTAAAGTACATCGAGGACATATTGATAACAAAATGAAACCAGGAAGAGAACATGGAATTCGCTATTCATCGTGTCGACAACTTTCATCTGCGTAAAACTTACTCCATCTTATCACCGTTAAAGTTGCTACTTGGCAGTGCTAACCAGTAACGGACAACGACTACTTTTATTACAGACGCGTCATTTTAATCAACACAACTGTGTATTTTATCATCTGGTAACAAATTATCTGGAAACAGTTCGTTCCATTCAGAATTTTGAACAAAACATTTAGAAAACGAGAACTTATAGACGTAAGCATTTTGTGTTGACTCGCCAATACTACATTTCCAATAAAATGAATCGGGTTTTATAACGAACACTTAGTGGGTAGGGCGGGGTGTTTAATCAGTCGACGAGTTAGAAAAGGTCATTATGTCCAGGATCTGGTAAAGTCAACGAGCATTTCGTATTGACTCCTCAGTGCCACATTTACAATAACGAATCGGTTCCTAAGTTCAGGGTTGGGTCAAGTTTACAAGCAATTTTTTCTTAGCGAAATCTCCTAACCCGTCGAATAACTAGCCCTTCCATCCCCCTGAATGGTTTGATAAGTAAACGAACAACCTCTTCGTTACTAAGTCCTTCAAAGCCAGGTTGCCAATGAAATTGGTATGTATTCTGTGCTACCAGTTGGACGTAATCATCATTGTGGAAGTGCCAGCTAGCAAAACATTCAACAGAATGGCTAACGGGCTATCTTACGACTTCAATGTGTAAATCCTAGTCCAATGAATGGTATCATTTTTAATTAACAACTGTTCCTTTGCAAGTGAATAGGTTCAGGGAACTACACTAACTGACATATATCCAAGTGCTTCCGCATTACAACAAGCAAGAAGTTATTTTATCTATATATTACTTAACGACTGAAGTTGAAAAGTTGAAGTACCCAAAGAACATTATGTTAGAGATGGAGAGATTCAAAGTAAATATTCTAAGTTATGGTTACAGATATACTACAGTAAAAACTGTAGAGGTTCTGCAGTGTAATCTAAGGTGTTTTTCCCGCAACTGACACAGATACATGTCGGCGTTGTTTTCTACCATACTAAGCAACATCTATTGACCAGATAAAATGCAATTCTAGTCACGTTTCATGTCATCATAAAATTCATATCACGCAGTTCACTGTTCAGCCAATGGTTAGCTAAATAAGGTATGTGATCACTTTCAGATTTTCGTTTCCACAACAGAACTTTTGTCTTAGGGACCGGATTTCCAGCGATTTGCCAATGGCTGTTTGATTTTCGTAGACCTAGCCCATAATAGGTGTTCGAAGTAAAGTGCAACACTTCGACTTGTCAGCCAATTATTATGCGTACAGTCTAAGCACAATTCACCTGGGGAAGTTGTGCGCTGTACAATCTGATAATTGTATTAGGCAACCGCTATTATGGTTCGTAGTTGCATTTTTGTACAATGAGGAAAACAAACCAACTGTTTTATTCATTACAGGAATTATCCGAACTGTGGTTTGCAAACGGTCACTCTCCGTTTTAGGTAAATTCTGCGCAACATAACATTATGGCTGATATGTGACAGAGAAACGTGAAACAAGCGATTGTCAAAAAGGTTGGGAGGCTTGCTATTCATTATGAGAGGTAAAATCGAAGCAATTAGTTGCAATGAAAGAACCAAATAAATTAGTTTTGTATCCGTCGACCAATTAGGATTAACTTTCTTGTCGGAATGCTGTGCGATTTGGTTCCGTGACAACTGGCGTACTAACAAAAATGCATATGGATACATTGTAAACCAATGTTCTATGTTATTTTGGAGAGAGGGAGATATGTAGTACTTCTTCATATATGGGTGTGAGCAATGTGGACTGCGTATGCCATACATTTTTACATATACGGAGTGCTATGTCTACATTCGTGGACCTGTGGTACACACTCGACCATTCAGTATTATCAGACAAAAACAGAATCAAACTGGACCTCATTTGAAATCCCGCTGGTCGGAGATCTGCAGAATAGGCTATTTGCTTCATCTGGAACATCTTACAGTGTATAAAGCAATCTCATACTACCCTAAGAATATTTGTTACGGATTGTGATCGTACAATGCACAATAGATTGTTTGATAAACAAAGTATTTAGGACAGCTCCGTACCGAACCACAAACAAACTGGTATATCTGTATACAAAATATCAACAGCATAAAATTTGTTACTGCTGAGTTGCTGAATGTAGTGCACTTTTGGAAAATGATATTCTTTGACTTACCTCAAACGGGATGCTTCATTCGATAATTGCGAGTTCAGTTTGCCCCAAATCACTCTCAGTATGTTGATAAAGAAGGCGATGTTCAACTGTAGGTACCAGAAAAAAGGACGGTTCAATGAGTATGGAGTATAAGCCATTGGGTGTGTGAAGTGCGCTTAAAGTATGCGTTGACACCGTCTGTCGTAAACAACTATTTCGGAACGGCCACAAAAGATGCAAATACAGTAGGCAGGATCAAGGTGAACTAGGAGACAATAATCACTGAACATTTTGATGGAATATATGACCCAGGTATCTGCTTTGATTCGCCACCAACCACTTCCGGATTTGATAGTTTGACCATGCTGGTTATAATGCACTGATTACTACGTCACCACGTTTTTCATTATATTAAACTCGGAGTCTGTTAAAGTCACATACGCTCCCTAGCTGTGAACTCACACCAAGGCAAAAATCAGTTCTACTGATAAACTTAGCGAAGGGCAAGCAGGTAAGATCTATAAGGATATGAAAACTGTATACTGATTTGGATGCTGCTCAAACGAAGGCAAACGAAGTCGCTGACTACTCCTCTTTGACCAAAGGTATATTGATTGTTGTTTCCTAAGCTGTCATTGTTCCCAGTGTCTTGAGAAATGCTAACTATAAGCAAACAAAATACTGCATGCAACTAAACAATCAAATGATTAGTCGAAATTTTATAGCCTAACTCTCGAAGAACTTCTGAAAAACGTCTTCCCCGTTTTTTCTTTTTTTCCGGTTCATTTTCTTGAGAGCGTAACTCCTATTCCTCGTAGTTAGTAGACCATGCAAAGGTAGAGATTCACGGTCATCGGGCTTTTTCTCCTCGGAAAATGTCAAGCAAGCCAACTTGAATAGTGATTGTGGTAAGTAATTAGGGTGTATCGCGGACCTTCATTTGATTCGGAAATTTGAGGTAAACGAGGCAGACATAATCCAGTAGATAGTTAGTAGGAAATTGTATACTACGTCCATATACAAAACTGATAGCGAAAAATTAGCAGCAATTTAAGAGATTTTGAACTATTCTGTTCTAAATTAAAGCTGACGCATGCGAATAGCTTGGTTAAACTCTGCTGGAAACAAAAGAAAGCCTGATTTTTTATAAATCTAGATAATATGTTTTAATACACCAAACAAGGTAAACCCGGTGAATGTTCTTATGATTTATAAATAGATACCATCGTCTTTCTTGTTTTATTGTGATAACTTCGACGAAAGGTGGCATCAAATAACGTCTCATAGTCCCACCACCATATATCTGTATATCAAGATTTTGTTTATTTCAATTATTTGAAACAAACGTCCGAACATACCAGACAGACAAGTCCTATACCATTTATGGTTGGACCAATGGAACTGGTCGTTTGAGGACGACAGAATATCGCTTTGCAAATAATTTGGAATCGTATCCTTTTCTCAGATCAGAGTAGTTGATCAGTCAACGTCTTGCAGGTTGGCCTCATAGTTGATCCGAGCGTTTGGTCGAAATGACCACGTCGGGGGAGATTTGATGGATTAATCTAAAGTCGTACGGACAGTAATGAGTAGTTTGCTCCGAATCAATCTGCCGTTCAACTTTGAGTGGCCCTCTGTCCTTTTCCTTGCACATCGCACTGCCAACAAACGAAGTGATGTTTCACAACGAGCTATTCTATATACAACCAACTATTAAAACATCTGTCAATAGAGCCAGAAACATCTGTTAAGGGAAGAAGATTGCAGACTGCTCGTTCATTATCAGTTATGCATTTCCTGCTCAAAATAGTGAACTATACTTGGTGTAGACCAGGTGATATTTTATCTGAGCACATTTCTTCCAACCGTAATGATCAGGGACGAGCGACGGTTTCAGAAGTTTCGTGTAACAACGCTTAAAGACTAAGCGTTCATCTAACTGCCATCAATCTTTCTGTTGAAAAAACTACCTTCATTCCCTCTCCACAATACCTGGAAATCGGCTGCAATAGCGGGTACAGGAAAGTGCCAAACTGCAAAGAACACTTACCTGAATGCTTTACAATGTTCTTTGCACGTGGCAACTCGAACATACAGTCGTTTCAGTCCCTTCCATAGAACAGAAATTGGTATAATGAACATATGCAGTTCATTTAATGAGTTTCAAATTGATATTTTTTCTGCATTTTTATGATTAAACTCAATAAAATCGACTCAAAATCCTACGAAGAATTGTGGTGGGTTGTACGCTGTCCAACAGAACATGATCTCTACGATTACAAGGAAAAAGAAATGGTGAACATCACTTATTTTTCTATGCACAGGACTGGTTTGAACTTCCTGATAGAAAATGTCAGATGGTAGATCGAAGAAGAAATACACTGGTCATCTGATAGATTACGTTGATGGTGGTATATAGTGAAGATTAACAGTAGAAAACAGCATAAACATAAAGGTGCTTAGGCAGGGAGTGTATAAGATGCCTTCATCAAATATTATGACTGTAATTTACAAAGTTAATGATAGAAGTCAGATCTGTAATTTTTTCAATAAATGAACACTAATTAGCAGGTTATTAGCTTATTTTCTTACTTCTTTCTCACATTTCTTACCGCAGACGGCTGGCTGCAAAAATTACAGTTGAAGTTTATGCAAGATCTACTTTGCTATTTTCCCTGGAAACTTGCGAGATTCCCTGAAAACTATGTGTTAGTTCTAGTTATCTGGTATGCTCGGCTGTAATACTCAGGGATTTATCAATTCGCAAAGGTGCCCGATGGGTTTACACGGTCCGATAAAAAGGATGATTATGGTCTATTCCGAAAACGTTTTGAAACGAACTGAACATATTTGTTTAGCCGGCATGTTACAAAAAGCAACAGTATGTTTGCGTGTTGCACCCATTGTTGACGACTGCCCTTCTTGGTTCACTGAGAAATTCATTTAGCCACCCTGAAAATAACTCAGGAAAACTGCTGTTCCGAAAGAGTTAGTGACTATTGTTGCGTAGACCAAGTGAGCTTGCTAGACTTGCGTTTCAGATGGAAAACTAATTCCGTTTTCAATCTTTGTTTTTACAAAACAGTCATCAACCAAACCTGTCTGATATAAGATGGAGTGTTTTCATATCAAAATTACGCATCATTTATCAACATTGTTGTTGATGCAGAATCCTCGACGGTAGCACATATGATTGACAGCTCCAGACTATGGTTGGCGAACACGAGAAGCTGGCCATGCGCCGAATTACCCAAACGACTGCATCAGTTCAATTTATTCCAACAACACCATCCGGTACACACAGTTAACTCACCATAAACCCAACTAGGTTACTGCTTTCCAGGTCGTTTGTACTGATAACAGTCAGCGTTCATTTTGTTCTCAGAAAACACCGACCATTCCCGTGCAATGGGAAGAAACTTTTGCCATCTCTTCTGTGTCCTAATAATGACAGGAGGCGTCATCATCATCATCCTTATCATCAACATCCTCACTCCGTTCATCATTATTATTATAAGCAACACTAGTTCGGTTTTTTATTGTCATTCAACTGCTATACAATCAGGAAGAAAATGGCGGACTCTGTATTAGAGAAGAGACGAAAAATGTGTGCCTAAGTGCTATAAATAGCTACCTCCGTACTTAAACACATCATAAAACTGCCTAAACCTTTCAAACAAACAAATGAGCTGTTAAGTGGAAGTAAGGCGCAATCAGCAAGACAGCTTCCTCATGGCTTTCCCCGCCCCGCGTCATTGATTGCGCTCAGTTTGCAGACCACCTTTCCAAACGACAAAATATTCACGGTACTTAGTCCGATTAGTCACCAACTCATCTAATGTCCTTAGCCACCTGGTCAAGAGCTGCTCAGCCTGCTTGTTAGGTCACCATCTGTCCACCTCGCACCTTACGCCAGTCTGCCACGAGATCGGCCAAATTAGTTTGACGTGAAATGCTGCTTGTTGACATCTTTCGTACACGGCCTAACCATCTAGGTCTGCGCAATTGTAAGGATTGTCCAGAAGAACTCAATTGACAATCGTTGCTAAATAGGCGCTATTCCACCTCTTTGCTGCTTACTGGTTGATGCCACTAGATTACTGCGATCAAGAGCAGAAGCCCATCGTGAAATACTTAAGGATGGTTCACTTCTACCACCCTGAATGGCCAAGGTTTGCTGCTGTAAAGTGACACACTCTCACGGCTGCCTTATACAGGCGACCTTTAAGTCTCAGAGAGATGCGTCTGTTTCCCCATGTATGTTCTTGATCAGCGAATACCACCACGGCCTTAGACATTTGGACTTCTATTTCATTCCCTACACATTTGCCGCTACAGGGGCAACTTTCCCATATACAAGTCAACCAACAACTTCCAAAACGTCTTTATCCAACATTGGTTATACGTAATTAAAGCAGTGTTACAGAAGCACGTTGCACTATGAAGCAGCAAAGTGTATTTCTAATTACACAACACAATATGAAATGGCGTCCAGCATTGTTTGTGCCGTTTGGAAACTGACAAGCTACTATACGTTGTCGGCAGCATAATCAGAATCATCCAGTCTTCCACCGGATAGGCGGAGTATCGGCGACAGTTCTTCAGTATTTCGTCTATGACAAAATTAAATAAAAATGGTAAAAACGAATAGCCTTGACGGACGCCACTCCTAGGGCTGCAACTGTCAGACCGTATACTATAAACTGAAATGAAGTATGGGAAGATAGCGCCAACAGTATGTTCACATACTTGGTCGGTACACTCCTGCGTTTAAATGACTGCAAAAATGTAGACCAGTCCACCGAATCGAATGCAACTGCATAGTCGAGAAACGCGGCAACTGTTGGCCGGCGGCACACATGACGCAGTCCCAGAATATGACGAAGTGTAAGAAGTGGACCCCGGCATCCCTGCCCAGGTCGAAACTCCGTCTGTTCTTCACCAGTATTTGCCTCTTGAACTTCACTAAGTCAAAAAGGTATCATGGACATCAGGATCCTAGCAATTAGTGGGGTGAAGTTAATCCCATTAAGGTTTTATCAGGAGCCCGGACAAATCAATCATCCTATCATGGACTGGTCATCTGATAGAGGATATTGATGGTGGTGTACAGTGAAGATTAACAGTAGAAAACAGCATACACATCTGCGTCAAGCTCTTCCCTAACATCACCTCACCTTTATCGAGAAGTGCCGGCAACAGATCACGTGGACCAACAGTCCTATTACGTTTGAGTACCCAAATGCAACTATTAACTTACGTTTTGGTGGGTGGTTTCATTTCCACAACTTTTTCCACTGGCTAAGCCTCACGATAAACGATCAAGCTATGCCTCGGCTTCTTAAGAATATTCTTCCTGAATGTACAAACCGCCAGGCGGAATGTTCCCCTTAATATCTAATAACTCCAGGCATTCTTTTGGAATCCACTGTTTGTTTAACTCACAAATCACCGTGCCGCATGCTACAGTATCAGCGTCAATACTGACTTGTGAGATTCAGGTCAAGAAGCCAGGAGGACTGTCAAGCTTACTGTCATTGATGGTTTGGTACTTGCACTTTTCCGACAACACAGTTTCTCAACAGTCAGCCCTTGCTGACGGTGGGGTCGCTGCCCAGTAAAACTAAGAACAAAACGCAATTTACTAACGCATGATCTGAGCCGAAGTATGTGATCCAATAAGAGACAGTTCTGAATATACCCCAGCCAACTATAACCAATGGCTACATGGCTTATTCAAAACTAATCTTGATTCGAATCAGGGAACTCCAAGTAACACGCACCCGACGCCTAGAATTAGTGTTGATCAATAATAGCCTATGCTCAGCATACAGTTACAACAACCGCCCACTATTACCGAAGCACAGTGAGCCTATTCCAGACCTGCCACCTAAACAAGATTTGGCTTCACAAAGGCGACCGACCTTGGTATTCATATCTCCGACTAGAACGACTATATCAGAGCAGCGTGTCAACCGAAGGAGGGCGGTCAGATCCGAATGAAAGGCTTCTCAACGCCGGTGTTACTACAGTTAGTTGAAACATAAGCAGACATAATTAAAAGATTTTCGACGGTTTAGCATTTGCAGCTGGCCATAACAGAACCTGCGAAGTGGAGGGCACAGAGTCGGCTGTTAACAGGTATCCATTCTACCAACACGGTTGTGACCGTCGTGCTAAGGACTATACCTACTCCAGCCTGACCGGTAGCGGCGGTCGTGCAGTCACCCGAAGTGTACAACCAGTATCGAGTAGATAGTGCGGGTACTGTTAGTTCCATGCATCGACTACCGATGTGCACTCTAGCCTCTGAAATACAGCAGGCATTCATGTTCAGGGAATCTGACGTTCGTGCGAATGCAGGCTGTTGATCCATCAGTTTTAGAGTGCGAACATCGAAAGCGTTTATGTCAATTCTCATTTTAAAATCTAGACAAGGAACCTGTGGAATAATGACTAGAAATGGGTGACGGGAGGACACTAGGAACTAAATTTCATATGAAAGTGAAAGAGGGATTAGAAGCCACGTGTTATCTCTTATTCACTCTGCTATATGGAAAAGACAGGGCGATCCGGTTTATATTGCAAGATGGTCGATGCATTATAGGATTAGCAGTGCTGTGAATATTCATGTTTGTGTGAGAGCTGAGAAGTACGCCATGACGTACAATACAGCGTCCATAACTTCACCATTCTAAATCTCACGATCTTTCAATCAAAACAGTTCGCAGTTAATTTGTCAAGTTAATCTCAGTCTCCGGAGTAATGTCCAGCTCATCCATACCTACTAACCGCAATTGGCAAAAGCACTTCTGTTCTACTCAATTATAACTGCATTGTCACATTCTCGTCCGCTGAGTGAGACAGATTGTTGTTTGTGGTCTACGTGTTAGCCTCTAGCGGATTTACTGGTCGGTATCCCACAATGCTTCGCCTGCTTATTAACCATTTGTATGGACTTACCAGGATCACGATTACGGGGAAGAGGACGACCAATAAACGGCTCGGACTATTTGGAGAGCTATCCACAATCCAGCAAGTAGTCCCTGTGGTTACTGTTGATCGCAGAATAATCCATATCATGGTGACAAGCAGCGGCAAAACTGTTTTGTATACGTGTTGAAAACAAGGCAGTGAAAACATTAATCAACATGAAACCGAACGCACGGATACTGTTTGCTAAAACGCTTTAGGCACCAGAAAATACATCTTGACGATTTCTAATGTAAGGATTTTATTTAGATGTAGCCAGTCTATATACTGATTTCATTAGTTTATCAGCTAACAATAGTCAGCTGATGGTTACCAAATAAACAAGTATCTATTCTTCAGTGAAACCATCACCTGCTTTTCGATCAAATTTTTCACAACTTCAGTGGGTTTGGACGTACGGTAGTTTTGAATTTTGCGGCAATACGCACTTGTTACACAATAATACGAGGTTGCAGTCTATGAAGTGATGAAGATTAGGACATTCTGCAATTTTTCCTAAGCATTGCCTGTCCTTCGTCTTTGTTGGAAATCACCTATTTGCCAAATGCCCTATCATGACAATTAATATATGGGACAGAATGATCAGGTAGTCACTTGTGCTACCTGCATCAGTTACGACACATTGAACTTTGAATTGGCGGTTGCAACTGTGTCAACAGTGGTTCACTTGACATAAACACCATGTAGGCTTTTAAAGTTAAAATGAGAAAATACGACCTGCCACCGTTCCTCTCAAGTGTTTATCCATGTATATTTAATCTTCTCTGCTTTTGACAGTTATTTTGACCTTAAACCATATGTTTTCGTTTCTATGGTTGTGTGAAAGGCTAATGGCCAATTATTTAACTTTGCTTGAGTGGTGTGTGAATCACCATTTTCGCTCTGAGTCTCTGGATTGCTCGGAAGAACTCTGTTGAATAGGATTGTCGTATTACATCATTATTATTCAATTTCGCTATGTTCGGCATTAAGTTGTAATTCACTTCCTGAAAACGATCTGTCATCCGAAACTGTTTAGATTCTCCAT
Organism: Paragonimus skrjabini miyazakii; assembly: GCA_014338405.1. Classification (NCBI taxonomy): domain Eukaryota; kingdom Metazoa; phylum Platyhelminthes; class Trematoda; order Plagiorchiida; family Troglotrematidae; genus Paragonimus; species Paragonimus skrjabini miyazakii. Next base: position 135,647 of record JTDE01000577.1, read on the forward strand.
TTTTCCACATTATTAATCTGCCCAATAGTACAATAGTGTTGTGTTTCTATCTCGTTATAATATCAGGATGGCTGGTGTATTGCCACCCGTTCACCAGCAAATTTGTGGAAGATTACATAAACAGTTGGCCACGTGTTATCAAGTCATTCGGTTGACTTGTTCAAAGTGATTTGCGCAAATTCACGACTATTCACCTTGAAAGCCACAGACTAACCAGTCTTCGTCATCGCCAAATATAAAACTAGTGTGCAGTATCTGATGGTAACGTGACCTAGAAAGACAAAGATAGTGAGATTACGGTTACCCCGTTTTAACACCACAAACAACAGTCCCATTAGCTAGAATGTTTGTTATTGGAACGTTTTCAAATAAACCGAACGACGAAAATGGCCATCATTAAACAAATTTGTTACGTCAGTTAATCATCGGTTAAACCACAGGTGGGTGCCAAGAAAACCTAAGTACATAATATTTTCTAATCCTGTGTTATTGATAGAAGCAAGCAATAATCTGAGCGTTGGTAATTTTAAAGAGGTTAATAGCATGGGTAAATGGTTACGGTATCTGGTCGTCCGTCTAACGCAGGTTTTCGATTACAATCTTTTTTGTCCAGACTTTACCGTCCTCATTACAATGATGTTTGAGCGCAAGCATGCACGTACATGTGTGAAAGGCTATTTTCAAACTTTCTGAGAGTGCGTTAGAAAGAATGATAGCAAACCTTTCAATATGTCTGTAATGTAGACAATACTTCAACAAATGCCGAATAATACGTGCTATTCTGAATGACAAATGACTGCATCAGTTCCAACGCAACACATTTTGATGGCAATAAATGTTTGAACGTGTCCCATTGTAAAACAGTTAATTAACATGTAAGATCCAATGACGGGAATAGATTACCAAGCTGTACACTTTGGTAATCTTTGTCAGACATTTCCTTTAGACAAACCTTACTGATTGTTCCCATAAAATAGAGGTTAGAAATGGTAGAACTACGCAAAGAAGCAGGTGTATCTGAAATAAGAAGTGACTGAAAGCATGCAACGCTAGTTTGCACTCTTTGTAGGGAAATCGCCCTATTGAGGCCATGTTTTCGTTTTGCTCTGTCTCGTAGTACATTCTTGTAGCTACCGGCACAATGATTTTAAACCTTCTGGTAATACACGTCTCACCCCACTGTTGAACGGCTACCTTATCCGGTCTTCTCATTAGTCATTCAATGACTTTTTTAACAAACGAACAGATGTTATTAAAAATCTTTCAAATAACCTCTGATTTAATGACGCCTAAGAAAAATGGAATATGTGAGAAATAAGTCGAATGGACGCAACACAACTGCACAATAATCTCAGCTTCTTCTAATGCCTTTTAGTTAGGGCAGTTGTTCAGTGTTAACTGATTACTTGGAAGATAGGGTTTTGAGAACCTGATATGTTCCGTCGCGTACTGGAGTTTAGAGTTGTTACATAGGCCTTTTCAGCGGTCGTGCGTAGACAATTTGGCACATTTTAACCAAAACAAGCTGAAGGCTTGACTTTTATTCCTCGAAAAATTTACGCACGTTAATGTAGGGCAAAAATGAAACAAATATAGACTTTGAGATATTCATCAAAGTCAAATTGACTGCACTATATTAGTACTCGGTCAATACTTTCAAGAGACCGTATATCCAAAACGACCTCGTCCAAGTATTGAAAACAGCAGTCTTTAAAGCATTGACGTGTTGTTTAAGCGTGTGAACGACAGACGGTTACAGGTAAGCCGCGTATAGATTTGAGTTGTCAAGTGAGAGGACACAACGAGGTTGAAACATATGCTTCATGGACTGTGGAATAACGTATTTGATCGAATAACCTCGAATTGTTCCCTCCATCTCACAATAATTGAAGTAATATTATTCGTTTTGCGCAGTTTGAACCACTAATTTAGTTCAAGTAAAATAGTTGGATAGTCCAGCTTGTTTTAATCGGTATTTATACATGGAAGTGGGGAACAACGGCATGGTAACGGTATCCAGAAAGGATCCTGGATGTGAATAAACTTAGTGAGGCGGATCAATGCTGGCCAGTGGATAATGATTCTAACAAACCCAGTATTTCAAACACTTTTCCAGTCCTGGTGGTGCGATCTTCTTAGTGCAGCCTGGAGAAGTACATTTCGAGAACCGAAAGTGTTCCTGAACTCCTCCAACAACCGGTCAATTTTATTAATGACAACATCGGATGATCAAAACAGTCAACGATCAAGGTAACACATAAATAAAGTGCGCGGTAACCATTGGGAAAGTTTCCGTTGTCTAGCGGCCTTGTCCATTCAGTTCATAAAATTTGTCACAGAGTTTTCAGGCCATAGTTTTACCAATGGTTGAAATATTCTCAACTTGTTTGAGCCCAATGTGACCGGTACAGTATTTTCAAGTTAGTTTGTCCACATCTTCTCAGGCACAGATAAAAAATGATCGATTTGGAAGGCGATAAGCTGTTTACTTCACGATATATACAGATACGCCATGTCACGAGGTGGACACACCACAATTGGACATTTTGCGGGTAAACAAGAGAGAAGATAAAGAGTCCAACTAACGGTTAGTTTGTAACACAACAAGTAGTATTTCACGGTTCGGGTCTACCAAAAGGACTGTGTAAAGATAGCTGAACTGCAATTTATGATATACAGTGAGCCACTTGTAGACAAAGTATCGCTTACTAGTTCAGGAAGTACGTAATTCTGTTTTAAATTAGAGAGTTTTTGTTTGAAAGGTTCAAAAGATTGACCAGAACGGGGTTTATTCAGGAAGAAAGAATCGTCATACTCTCGCGACAAACAGTTGACAACGCTATGGAAATAGTTGAACATTTTGTGGGTTACATGGTCACATCAGACGGTACTCAAGAAGTCGGCCTTCATGCTTTGAAAGTGGAACACCTTCTGCTAGTGTTCACCTGGCAAAACTTGTTGGGGCTTCCGAGATTTTAACGGTTAAATGTCCCAATGAATAAGCCATAACTGCAGTTGGCTTGTCACTCTCCTTAATCAACTAGTTTTGCAGCCGCCAGGCACTTTCATAGAAAAGTTGTAGACTTTGTTGGCTTGCAAATATGCAAGGAAGCTAAGGAGTTTATCCCGACGACTGAATTGAAAACCAGTTTGAAGATAACGTGGAGAGGATTCTGTTCCGATTCAACAGGGTTTTTGTCTGGAACATGTCCGGTCCGTGTACCACACTTACGAAGTGGAATAGTACAACTCGTCCTGTCAAACTATTGTTGAACAACAGCGTAATCGATGGTCTTTTAGTATGTTCCATTCTTTTTTCATCCTGGTTGATATAGTTAATGAAAAACAAAGTCTCAGCGGACAGACTGTTTTCGATAAATTCTCCTCTTTGGCTGGTACAATTACATAAAATTAAGTGACAATTTACACTTGGCCGAACACGGCCGCCCAACCCGTGAAACAATTTGTCCCCATCCCCCTGTCCCAGCCTGATTAACACTGACTAACTAGAACCAACTTCGTTTGTGTTCCTAACCATGGCGAAGTAGTGTTAATCTTTTATCCAATTACATTGTCCCTTTAATAATCTTTGATCAATAACATTGTAAATTGTCACTTAATTTTACATAATTGTACCAGCCAAAGAGGAGAATTTATCGAAAACAGTCTGTTCGCTGAAACTTTGTTTTTCATGAATGCTATGGGGATTTTCAATTATCTGATATAGTTAACTTTCCATCAACATTATTAGAAATTAATCAGCCTACGACTTTTGATAATATTTACCTTTTTCGAAGATCCCATATTGTTGATTTGCTACTGAGAGACAGAATGCAGACAAAACAGGTTGCATTGTAGCTTTATCACATGGCCTAGTTATTCGTGTACCCTGACTCACCCGTACGGTTTATTAAATAGCTGCCCAGCAAAAACCTCGTGCTGTTAGGCGAAACATGCAGCGCGACAATTGGGTACTTTCTCACTTGAATGTATGTTTAAATTATTCTGCCACAAAACTGGATTAACCACTTAGATAGTGGGCGATTGTATGCGTAATCAAATATCTTTTCACATGCTTTGTTTTGTCGCACGCTTTTTGCCTTCAAAATAAATCATTGTACATAGCAACTTAGCCAAAGGATTTTGTCTGTCACCGTTTTTCTGTTGTAAAATTTCAAGATTGCAAAACGTTGCTTTAAGAGTTTATCTGCGTGACTTCAAGGAATGATATACAGTTTCATTATTCGTTAGTAGTGGGACAAAGTTCATGATTTTGCTAAACCCGATGGCGAGAAATCTGGGCTTCGGCTGGATTTGAACGAGCGACTGAAACAGCTTGCGCAAATGCGGCTAGCGCTCTACCAGCTGAGCTAAGAGTCCACTCCGGAAGCTCATAAGTTTTTACATTCAGACTCAGTTATCCGCCCAATCCATTGTGGCATGTAGTACCCACTGAAAGATCTAATGGCTTTACTATATAAGCAGGATTACTCAACCGTTCATGCTAAAATCCATCAACGTCACTGCTGACCTTGAAAATTATACTACTTGAAAGTAGTGTAGCAGATTTCGTGATGACTGAAATCACAAAGTTGAGAAACACGATTTAGATAAACTCGCCAGCTGTTTAGGACAAGTTCCGGTGGACCACCTACTAATAGTGCAGCTGCACACTCTTGCAAGTTTTGTCACCTTTTCATTGTGGATGCAAGAATAAAAAACAGTAGGCTGCACGACTTATTGCCTGGTGAACATTTCTGCATATCTACAATATGTATGATTCGGTTAGTGTTTATCCAGCAAACCAAACAGGATTAATGAAAACCCTCAAGACTGCGCGCAGACACAGAAACAAACAACGCCATCATTTACTACGGCTGCTTCAAACTGATGATTTTGAAGGCAATAGCCATGAAGTTATGATTTCTAGAGGTCAACAAGTAATGTGAGCTCGAAGCCCCTGTTTGTCTGCTTCGCACTGTTCGGGCAACACCAGTTTCCGGTGGACCGCTTCATCTAATGTCCAACCTTAGTTAGAATAGGCCCGGCGTTATATCGTGAAATTGTCAGTCCACGTTGATCGCATGATATCAACGACGAACATGCTGAATACAGTGAAAGTTGGCACACTGAGGTAAGAAGCCTTTAATTTGAGAGGCAGATCTCCGGCTGTTGACGAATGCTGTGTAGGATATTCTACAAACTGCTTATCGTCCTCGTTCCCTGACTTGTTCCATCAGAGCACCAAATCTGCAAGCTGACTGTACTTTCTGTAGCCACGTCATTCTCGAGTTTTATAATTATCAAAACGTTATTTCAGTTAAAATAATCAATAATTTAACCCGTTACCTTTTGTTCGCTCATTACTTTCAAATTTACATATAAAGTATACTCTGGTAATAGGGTGCACCCTTTAACCTGCAAGTTTGCTGATCACTTTCAAGCCGGCGGAAAAAATGCCCTTTGATAATGTGACGTCATGTGCTCCAGGTCTCCCAGTGATGTAACCGGCTTCACACTCTTTTATAGGCAATCCAAACAAAAGTGGTCAACTCGAATCGGACAGTGCGTGCAACTCTCACTTAGCAAACATGACCGTGCTTCACTGATTGACACTTCATGTCCGCTTGTTATAAAGTCTACCATCATACCCTCTTGTATAACCCAGTACTATTTTCTCTTCTCTTCATATTCACTCACAAAGTCAGTTCCATCCATTTCACTTAGGCTATCCTACCATACAGGAGAACGTTGGTTAAGTGCTTCAGATAAGACAATTTGTGCCTGCGTCTACACACACTGCTGTCAATTTTTCTGCAGTTCAATCCGTTGGTTTCAACTAACAACCTCTTAGTCACTACCGGATAAGGCAATAATTCATTGCTGAAAGTTATCTAATGAGTCTAATTTTGTACTATTGGCCACATACCGGTGGAATATAAAATACACTGTTTTGTAGCGTATGATCTGTTAGTTGATGCATCGCCAGGAGACTACAAACGACCACGTGACTTACCCCATCCCATCGCGATGTAGAAGAATACAGAAATGACACTTTCGTTCAGAACGTTCATCAGGATGGTGTTGTGCAGGAACAAGGCTTCGATAAACACCCAGGAGTATGTGGCTACCACTGTGAAGTTTGTCAGCGCAGACAATGTTCGGCAAAGCCATTTTATTTGCCAGTCAACCTGAATTGTTGAAAACAGGTGAATACTTTTAGGGGATTAAGCCTGACCGCTATATCAATTGTATGTGCATATATATTAGCAACGTTTTGAAAGTATACCTGAATCATGCTGTACGCGAAACTAAACATTCAGTGTTAGCAGAAGTAGGTAGAACGGATTTTCATAAAAAAGTCTAACTGACACGATATCAGATATAATGTGTCAGTATGCACACGGAACCAAAGCAGCTTCACTATCTCCAAAAATCCCGATATCCAGCATGAGTGATAAAAAATCGCGGATTAAATGCTATGTCCAGATATACACTTTGAGTGGGCTTATGGTGCCAGCTCATGGAAGTCGTCACAGCAATATGACGAGATTGCATGACCCAGAATATACATTCCCTAAATTAAAAAACAGAGCCAATGTATCGTTTCGCTATCAACCTCATTCTGCCACATTCACTCAGTCTGCGCTGAATCGCACTGAGTGACAATATGGTCATAATTGTCTGCGCTTCCACCATCAACCTTCGACCATGGATGATCAGAGCCGTTTCTAATGAACTTTTGATATATAAAACCCTGGGCGACCTGGCTGACACTGCCAAGATATTAAAGGCAGATATAATGATAACGTATGCGTGCTGAAACCGACGACAGAACATCTGCTGAGAAGGTAGTATCCTGGAAAGAAGTAATCAAGGGTATACAAATCGTTGGAAGTTTCGACTTTTCCTAAGGGGTATAATTGTGAGTTCGTCATTCCTCATATCGACTTTATGCAAACCATAGTAAATTTCTACTAACTTATACCGAAGCGATGTCCATATGGCAGATATGACAGAACCTCATTGCATTCATAGATACAATTAAACGTAGTCCTAACCTTAGATCAATTCTCGAAACATGGATGCAGACAGCCGGGTTTTCATGTTGCTTAAAGCAACTCGTATTAAATGGGTGATGTTGAACGTAGCTTCGGCGTATAATCATGTAGAAAGAAACTGAGCTACTTGCGTTGTGCATATTTTTGTTAACGCATATGGAGGACACCGCAACATTTCTATTAAAAAAACAAATCTGCGAAAATGTTCTACTCACGAGTAACTGACATTATTTTCTTCTTGGAAAATGTGATACAATACAGAGAGGGGTTTTGTTTCATTTGTGGAATAATAAGATCTTCTGCAGTCCTGTTAACACAACAACTGATAACGAGAGAATAAAACCGTAAAGTTACGTTTGTAACCCTTATTCTGATTTTATCAACTATTCTGATAGCAGTTCAATTCTAAGCCAGTTAATAAGATAGTGAACATTCTGCGACAACTTACGAGTTAAACTTTGAGAAAATTTATTGCGAGAATGGAACGCTGTTATACAAAAAAATGGTTGGAAGTGAAAAGTGGAAGTAAGCTGAAAAACATCTGGTATACTAGGAGTACAGCTGAAACCGAAAATTACTCGTGTTTCTACGTACTCATCAGATAAATATCTGCTCACTTAGATAACATAAACTGGCCTGCTATTGTCATTGTTACAAACCAAACCACACCGATTGATTTGATATCCTCTGTCAAATATGATACATTTTACATGTCACCAGCTGATTTCAGTCAGCACCATTTTATTGAGACTGGCAATCAGACTGTCAAAATCATATTCAGTGAACGTCTGGAATGTCAAAGGCTGAGTTCAGAGTTATAGTTTAACCATTGTAAGTTAGTGTAAGGTAGTGCAAAGTGGTTCAGGCCGTTTGTTTTGTTTGGTGTTTTGTACGGACATGCATTGTCTGTGCGGACCTGTCGACTGCCTGACTGCCAGCTGTCATTGGGCATTATACTCTCAGCCCACTGGCGCGAACTATTCAGAAAACTTCCGCTTAAACGGATTGGTTTTGATTTCCATCAATCCAGTCGATTGATTAGGTTGACTTAGATGGTGTTAAGCGTTAGTAATGGATGCACTGGGGAAAATGTTGTACTCTGTATTAGGGAAATGCATGCAGTAAATCAGCAACACAGTATGTTGCAGCCATGCAGATTCCGGCTATTACAGTTTTAAAAGTCATAATTAATGAGAATGCTTGCCGAAAGTCACCCTCCTTCCTTCCATGCACGCCACGGTTAATGGGACTTGAACCAACTGCACTCCACCTTAGAGTATCTTCCAATGCATAGACTACCGCAACGAAATATCTTAACCCAAATAACTTCGGGTTATTTAACTTTACTGTAGTGGCCTCGGTTACTTTGTCAGAACTCGTGAACCCTTCACCGCCTGACCACCTCTTAAATTTATCCAATCGTTCCAATAGTCCTCCCATACGCTGCCCTTGCTTAACTGGAATGCAAAATAACTGACGCGGCCACAGCAGAGTGTACAATTCAGTTATCTGGCCAAACGACTGTGCATCTGATGATTCCGAGACTACGCGCGGACGACTGGCCCTGTTGCTCACGTGGTCATCTCACGTGATGTGATGTAATAAGCAGGGCCAACGACGCTGGAAGATTGCATGTCCCTTCAAGTCTTTCTTGTTTTTGAACAATAAAACAAAATTGGTGGCATAACGGCACTACAAACCCTTCTCCAGTAGACAATCGGACGTCTTCCCGAAAACATAGATGGCATTGGTTAGTGACAGCAGTGACGTTTCTCAGCAATCCGAATGAAATCACTTGATATGACATACTGAGTAACGACGTGCTTTGGTCCTAGCTGGTTGTCTGCAATACACTGGAAAATGGAAGTCCTACCTTAAGGTAATCGTTTGCACTTTAGACATCTGCATCACACTCCAGAGAGCCCAGCTCAATTAGTTATCGTACTCATCATATTACGCATTGCCTCAGGAAAAGGAGTATGTTGTTTGCTTTCAACTTTTTTATCGGTATAACGTCAAGAAAGAGATAAAGGTCTGAATCACTGGGTCCACTAGGTACCATGAAGTTTAAGGCAGTCCACAGCAAAGTTGAACAGGGAGGGAGGGCTTCGAAACATCGAAGAGTGCGCACGACAAAAACGGAGCAAGGTCCATATACTCTCACTCTATTGATATAGTTGGCATAAAGTGATATTAGCAAATTTGCTCTTCTTCATGAGGTTCTCAAGAAGTAGACAGCACTATATCTACACATAGTAATAAAACTCGTAAAGCTCAAAGGTTTCAAGAGAAGGAAGCATTTTGTGAGCTTATTTGTTAGACAGACAACTAAAGCGTACACATAGGGGGTGTGTTCCAAAGAAAACGTAAGATCACCTGGAAACGGTTGATCCTACTGCTACCATTTGTGTAAGGTTATGGTGACATTAAGAAAAGAGTGAATACCACATGCACACAACAGCAGTATTCCCGCCGACTTCCCAAGCAAAGGCAGCAAGAAAGATTGAAGATCTGCCAGAAGGAAGGAAATATCACACGCAACCAGGTGTCAGTTTGCTACTCGTAGGTTTTCGGCTCTAGTGTCATGCGCGGTGAAAACAAACATTTCTAAATGTATCCGCTAACAAGCAACCTTAACGGTCATTGAGTATTTTTGTCTAGTTAGATGATAGAATTGCTTAGCGTTTACTACCCACTAGAATATTACTCTTATCAAGAAAACGTAACAAGTAAGTGCAACCGATGATGCCTAACTAATTCCTTCGAAACCACTACCTATGTGCGAGGGTTTAACCGACGGTGTTGAATGAAACCTCCGGATCTTTCAGTATGACAAATCAGGCAGCGATTTGAAAACATTGTTCACATGATACTCACAACACCCAACAGCTGATCACTGACTGCCGTGTCGACGACAGGCTAAATGAACCGTCCAGATTGGTATATATCATATATCGATATATTGGTGAAGTACGACGAACCAGACGCTTGACTTATAGTGGCACTGTTAACCAAGCAGTAGTAACTTGTCTCCACACATTCAACAGTTGTCTTAGGTATCCAAGACAGACTTCTCTCTCTTAAAACATTGGTTGCCAGGCTATGAAACAGACACGCGGCACCAAAGTTTACAGCCGCCATGCTAACCGTTATTGTCCGAGTAGAGAATTTTCCGGACAGTATGAATCTATCAACAGTACTGGAGGAAAAGTGCGGTGTAATCATCTGCATTACAATCCCTCGCCAACGCGTAAATGTATACCTTTGGACCTCTAAGAAAGCCAAAAAGCAGAACTGTCTCAATCTGATCATTGCCATGAGCGAAACTATCTGAAGTCTGAGCGATTTAAATCCGGACTTAATTAATAATTAGTTAATTAGTAATTAATTAGTAATTAGTTAATACCATCAAATATGATAATTCTATGAGCACATGATTATCGCAGGTAGAATCGTCTTTATTTTAAGACTATTCGAATTTCTACCTATAATAATATTCAATTCTTTTTAACAAACAAATATCAAAGGCACATGCTCATCAAGAATCATTGGTTCTGTTGAAGTAAACTACATTTTTCTATACTTGAAGGACATTGGTTTTCACACAAAATATGATTGAATTTCTTTTCTGTGTAAGTCTTGGCGGTCGTGTTTTTTGTCGACTGAAAGTACAGCTCTGCAAGCCCTCTCGCTTTCAATGCATAATCATCAAAGATGACCAAGCTGGAGAGACCCCATAAGTTTCAAACGTAACTCGACAAATGTGAACAGGAAAAATGTTACGAACTTCACAGATTACATTGCGGTAATGTATATGACACAACCATGCAACTGTGGATGTCGAACGTTTGACGAATGCAGCAGTACAACAGAAACTATCGAATGTGTTATTACGTGCATGTGCAGAAATTTTCATCCATATCAAAAGAGTAAATAAGTCTTCGTCAAACGTAATGAGTCATTCGTGGTACCGATCATTCAGCATCCTCACGTTTTGGCTACGTGCCGTTTGCGATTTAATTTGGTGACGCCTAATCTTTGCTTAAACCCAAGTGCACAAGTGTTTAATAAAAATGGTCAGAACTCCGTTTGCCAACTATCTAAACTTAGCTCATCGAGACAAACAGCCTCCATCTCACAACATATGACACTTAGTTTTTTCATTTAAAATTCTATTTCCTGTAGGCACACAAAATATGCAAATATGCAACGATTCATATAATGATATTATTCAACAAACTGAACGTAAGCAAAGTTATGTATTAACTCGAAACTCTTCAAGTGCATAAGCATACGGTAGTGTCAATCCAGAGTAAATTAGAATGCTGTAAAACGCAATATGACCCGCAGTTTAATGTATCAAAGTCGTCCATGGATCGTCCAGTTACCTTTTATGCCATGAACTCAAGTTGGTTTTACATGCGGAGGGCTTAGTGTGCATTGCAATATATGCTCATGAAAGTCCAGCTTAAACAATGCAAAAGCGATAGCATGCTGATGATCAGTGCAATATTCGTTGGCTACCGTTACTCCTCGAAGCGGATAGGTTGAACTAATGTATACAATGAGCTGAATTCTTGTTGTCATTGATAGATATGAAAAGAAGAAAAGAACAAGTCATGTGTTTAGCTTGAACTTGGAGTAAAGTGTGACTGATGATCTCAGGTGACACTCAACTCGAATGGAAAAACAACAAATTGCATCTGGAGTTTAATTGTTTCATAGAAACTGTTGGTGGACACGTGTGAAGTATGTCGCTTGTGATTAGCAGACAAGTTGGGAAACCCACAGCTGCCTGTGTATCAAAATCCCAATAAAATACAAGAAACGAAGGAATAGATAGACGTAAGAACGAAAGAAGGTCACCTTCAGTGTTGGAAACAAATCAACATTGAGTGGATGTCCGTACTAACGGTAAAATTTGTTATACGCCTCAGAAACGCACACTCGGTTTGGAGGTAATCAATTAACAGTCTGTAAAACCCACGGTTGTAACAGCCATTGTCACGTGCAATTGTTAAAAGGGAAACATCGTTCGTACCACTACGTACCCACGTTTTCGCATTCGTTGGTATATGTATTTTTAGTGCCTATCGGGCCGCAAAAGTCCCAGCAAGGCACCTCTCTGATACACGTTGTGTACATGACAAAAATGGGACGTATACATAAAGACATCGGCCAAATGTCTTCATCTGCACAAGGTTTGGGTCTGAACTCATTAAAAAATGATTGGGATTTGTTTACTGGATAAATTAACGGGAACGAACCTACTTCTTCACTACTACGGTATTTGGTGCATTCTGCCGAAAGGTATGGAGTTAAATTACATAACTGAATCCACAAACTATCGAAAACAATGAAATGCAGCTTTCGTTCAGAAGTTGCCGGACTCCGGCTTGGATTAAGCTAGCTATATTCGTATGTGTTGGAAAAACTTCAAATTTTCACATCCACTTGATCATTTTACTTTGTTAAGAAAAAAACTTCCTTTCACATCTCCCCACTTTTATCATTAAATCTGCTTCCATATTAGGAATGTTGTCAAAAAATTAATCAATATACAAAAATTCACCTCTTTATACTGATGAGACGTTTTACGTGCAAGTAACCAAGCCACTCAGAGAGCAACCTGGTCCCACACCTACTACACTTACAGACAGAAACATGATTTCACACAGAACATCAGAGTAATGGTTGGGCGTACATTTTGAGCGTACACTTTTTTGCCAGCATCTTTGTTAATCTTCGTCAAAAGCACGCCCTACCCTTCCCGTTAACGTGATCATATGGTGCACCATCGTCGAGAAAGTGTTGGTGTCGTAATGACCGCCTAAAAATCAACAACTGGACGACCGTAGTAGAGCTGCATGTAACATTTGCATGGGTTATGCATGTCATGCTCAAATGTTTGGATTTTCCACTTCATTAGCAGATCAGCTGGGTAATTGTAGCCACATATGGCGGATCAAGCAATCAGAGCATTACTCACAACAGAAAGTTTTGAGCCGTCACATGTGATAATTTGGTCGTGCCTAATGTGAGGACATTGACGCAGTGGTCAACACGGTCGCATCACGAGCGTGTGACAGGAGTTCTTTTCCAGATAATGGCAAGAACATGCACTACTGGCGAGCTCTAGGGAGAGCGAAACTCGAGTCCAGTGATGGTTTTCGAAAGAGGCCGACAGGAAAGTCTATGGGAATGCGACAACTGCGATCGGTTGTGGGTGGTGTTCAATCTATATGAAAACCAAAATTTCCTGCTACTCATCAGCAATTACGTGTACATGAAGTCACAGTTCGATTGCTCAGTTGTCATGCGTTGTTGTTTGGAACGCTTAATGGAATTGTCACTTGGAACAGTTATTTCTTATTCGAAAAACGCGAATTATGTTTAAAGTCGTGATAAGACACAACAAATGATAGGAGAATTTTGAATAACTGTTTAGTTACTGCTAACTAAGGTGTTCCTCACCAGAGCTGAATCTGGATTGTGCATAACTGGTATCCAGTGAAAACTGCTCTTTGCTGTGCCTTGAAATTTGGCGGCACCATTGGTAAATATCACATGACGGTGTATGACCGTCAACAGTCTTGTATCAAACATAAATAAACTGGTGGTCTACTAACAGAAGTAGTTACTAACGATTGTCTCTAATAGGTACGATGCAATCCTAATACTTATTCTTGTGCTCTGTAGTTACAAACGTACGAACCATGTTTCAGTGCTCAGGTTTTCACGTATATGTGACGGAACCATAAGCGGTGGTTCACTATGGAATTATGCCACTCACGACAGAACCACATGGATTACTGGCCTGTAACAACACTAATTATTTATTGCAGTTTCTCTGACCAAACTCTCAAGACGCATGCTAATTAAAGAACGGAACACTTACAGTTCATTCATAGTGTAAATGTACACAATGGGACCACTTTTCTGTTGTGCTTCCACTGGGTTTTTACACCTCCGAACCGAAACTTTCCTTATCTAGAAACGGTCTGCATTTATAGCTGGAGTTGCTGTGACTTCAAATGTCTGCCTGGGTCTAATTGTGTGATTTTTCGTCACTTTGACGAGTGCTAGTGGTTACAACTTGGCATGACCCCTGAATACTTACGCTTGTGTATCTTAGTAAGCCCACCATCCAGACCCCGTGTATAAATTACGGCGCTTTCGCTTCCATGAGTTGGAAACGATAAGCCATCGACGAGCATTTACAACGCCACTACTCTCATATTCATGCCCTTAGCAGAAATGTTTGGTAAATATATTTCAGTTGGGCCGTGAAATCGTCACGTTAACCATCTCCATAATTCAGATGAGGCTCATAACTATTAACAAAAGTGCACACTTTTGAGTGCCTGCGAATCGAAGTAGATGAAATAGTACAAGATCTTCTAACATCAGACTTTCGAGAAACAAAACTTTGAGGAAATTGTTTCATGGCTTTATCTTCTCACGCTGAACTTCTAAAGCTGACGATGAACGGTAACTTCGACAATTGTGTGGCTGACAGATTTTTCAATAAGGCGACTGAGGGACCTTCGCGTCCGTTGCTGTTTACTGGTGGACACCGTGGTCATCTTTGAGGCCCAGTTTATTTTGCAACATTCAGAAAATGAGTAGAGCTAAATTATGTTATCCCACTGCAATTGCACCCCGTTGGGTAGCTGTGTGTGAAAAAGTCCAGAAATGGAATGTTCGTTCATTCACTTTCTATACTTTTTTCAGCAGAAAAAGTCGTTCCCCGACAGTAGGTAAACATGTCCTAAAGGTATAAGAGAAGAACGATAAACTGTCGGTGACTTGCAGATAAAGACGAGTCAAAACAAGTGCCAGTGTTGTGTACAATCAAGTAATCAACATAGGAACACAGAACTATGTATATTGCACACAAATGCTCATTGGGCGGAGCCATCGCTGGCATACGGGGAGCAAAACGTTTGGATACTGCAAGATTTTTAGATTTCGTACAAAAAGCACGTACCGTTGTGACTTGTTATATATCACATGAGGAACTGGGCCAGATTGTATCATCCGGCTTCTCTGTTAAAAGCTACACATAAACATACGATATTCAGAAGTTTTTGTATTATCCGGAACTGAAAAACTGAGTTGAATAGTTATAAATATGAATAAGGCATATGGGACAATCCCGATTTTCTAACCAATGTTCGCTATCACACATGATGCGACCCCAGATGGATATAGAATCAAACTGCTTCTCAGCAGATAAGAGGATTATTACTATGAACCTTTTTGAATGTGGCTGCACATGTTGTTCGAATAAACTAACCTTTTTGAAACCTAAACCTTTGTGACAATTAAAAGCAAACAGTTCTAGTAACCTATCACGACAGTGTGCCTTGCCAGCGTGAACTGCTTGAGAAATCCTGCCGGGGCAGTCGATCCCCTGGATCATTTGGTGGATTCCATATGAGACAGTGGGACGGGTGGGTAACCGAGTCCAAATGTGAAATTTCCGAGCTCCTGGCGTGGCTTCGTAGCTCAGCTGATAGAGCCCTTGCCGCGTTGAGGCGTGGTGTTTCCGTCGTTGGTTCGAATCCAGCCGGAGCCCT
>JTDE01000577.1:152388-165572 GCA_014338405.1 Paragonimus skrjabini miyazakii
TTTACTTGCTGATGACTAACGTTACTCCAATCTTTGGACTGAAACATACCTATCACTCATTTAACCTGTAGAACATATTCCCTTTTAAAAACCGGTCGGGGTCACTATGATTGGGACTCCAGATAAAAAATTCTACTTTCAAGATGCTCACCGAAATTTGCAAGAAGATTGTAACAGACTAACTATCGATATTGATTGTTGGCCGTTTAGTTCACCAATAACGACAGAAAGCATATATCGCGACCTGTTCACATTTCATTTTCTCTACTCAGTCACGAACGTGAAACAATAAAATATATAGGACAGACGGTTTTCCTTCTGCCAGGAAAAGTTTTGATACAGGTATCCCTGCAGACATACGGAAATTTGATGCAAACATAATTATATCTTGATAGAAAAACAAACTTCAAGAAAGCGTCAAGTCCTACTACTACATTGGTGCATATTGGGACTGAAGCCCGTACACCAGAACTGACGTGTTTTCAAAACAGAAAAGTTCCGTTTTGATTTTGGAGGACCATCCCATAATTAAGCTGACGGTATAGCGACGGTTAGTCCACTGGGCCCAACACTTGCGAATATACTTTTAGGAGTTATTGCATTACATACATCTGATAACATAGATGGTTTCAGCCTTTAATACGCGATATGTGGGTTATATCTTGATTTTTACCACGGATGTCCATTTTGTCTCAATTTCAAACTTTTTAATTCCAATACTCGAAATCTCTTTTTTTCTCATGAGCAATAAACAAACGGAGGTTCATTTTTCCCAGACAGTTTACCCACTAGAATAATTCACAATTTTCTTCATCTGAACCCTGTTTTATACAGCCCGGCAGATCTTCACTTATAACTGCATGCAAAGAGAGTAGGAGGGACTGAAGACAGTGTTACTCACAAACAGATATTTAGCGAAGTCTGTCAGTATTCACAGGTGGAAAAGACCACTCAAATCTGTTGTGTGTACGGTTCTCAAGAATCAGGTCTTTCTGGACCAATTCTTCAAAGACGATTACATTACTTCCGACGTGACTCGGAAATTACAGTCCGCTTTGACACGTACTTACCCTGTGGTTAAACTGTGACTGCTACCCACAAATAGGAATGTCGCTCAGTTTGTTCATAATCCTGACCTAACGAACTGTTCTGTCTAACATCTAATTAGCCCACTTTTAGTTACGATGACTTCTCTATCGACAGATCGATGCCTATGACAAAGAATGGCTGAACGTACGCCTAAGTGGTTGGTGCTCGTGATCACAAAGCAGGGAATGGCAACAGACGGAGTGCGCCGAAATCAGACCTCATCCATTGCAAAACACGTCATGGAAACAGGTCATATTGTTGGCCCTGCCAAATCTTTTCAAGTATTATTGCGTAAGTGAAATCTGAAACTGTTTGCTTTCTTCGAGGCAATGTTAATCAATAGTCACCGTCCGGCCCTATGTGTGCAAACATTGTCGACTCACACAGTTTGTTTGTTCAGAAGCTGTTAACAATTCTTGTTTCATGCAAACACAGTCGTTGATAGTTTCTATTGTTGTTGTTATCCGAATGTCCTATATATTTTAATGTTTACATTCGTGAATGAAAAGAGTGAACGGAATGTCAACATCTCGAGACATGCCTTTTATCGTTAGTGGTAAGCTGGATCAAGGGGACTCAGTTTATGGAATACGCTGTAGTTTTCAGCAAGCAGCCCAAAAAACGACATTCAAAGCAAAATCAATCTGAAGCTGGGGCATGGCAGCTGAGTGAAGGCTAACTTATCAGAGGTAATTCACGCACCATAATACAAATGATCAGAAGCAACAGTAGGCTCTGAAACCATATATTTAAACATAATTCACAATTTCAACCTTGAAAAACTGCGTTCCATTTAACAACCTCAATACGACATAAAAAATGATATACGCCATAGTGTGTTAACATTTTGCCTAATCTTACCAGCTACAAACGTAGTACATGCAGGTCATATATGACAGAAAAACAGAGATAGGCAGGGTAAAGGTACGCGCACGATTATACCAAGTATTACGAGGTCAGTAACATGATGGCCAAATGAGTGGCTTTAATCACTTTTTCACGCATGGCACTGGCTGTCAAATCTTAATCTAAACAGTACCGCAAAAGATAATTGGCTTCGGGATGATTGTTCACCACCGCACCGCTTATCCTCGAACAGGGCACTCATAAGTTGACGCGGGCAGTCGAGTCGTTTTCATCTACGTCAAAGTTGAGTTTTCTGCTGTGTGCGTACGTGTTTGGAGGAGGAGCTAATAAACATATGTGAAACCGTTTTCTATTGGTTTCATGAATACATAATTTACGACTTTCTACAATAACTTACAAAGGACGACAGCGTTAAATACCGTCCATCTTGTTGAAGCCGCTTTCACCTCACATTGTTGGGCAAAGATTCGCGCTTTGCTATATACGGCAATTATATATATGGTGGCCATACAGTTCCATTGTGAGGTAAGGCAATTTTACTGAGTTAGTGTTTGTTTTTACAAATTGTTGGTAATCAACAAAATTTAGTTAAATCGTCAACGTTATGTACGGCTGCAATTCTCTCCTTATAACTTTTAATCAACTAGTCATTTATCCTAGGTTCACCCTCGGCGTTTCTGGAGAATGCAGTCTACATAAACACTATCTTTTCATGAATGGTCCCCTAGTGGTTGTAGTTTAATTATGACTACTATGGAAGTCGAGACCAGACAGCGATCAATTACATCCAAACCGGATGGGTTTGCTGTCGAACGTGCAGTGAATCTGTAAGGGAAACAAGGCTCACATGACGTGAACAGAGAGGGCAATTTTGTCATTATTAGTTATGTTTTGTATGATGTTGCTTAATTGGGTTGACTACAGGAGATCGAGTGGAAACTCGTGATTTCAGAAAACAGCCAAGAGTGTTGAATACGATTCGTGAGCTTTGATTACTGCTAATATCCGAGTTGCTCATAACCGAGAGTAACGTTAACTGCAATATTGATGCAATAAGGAAATCCAGTACTGACAAATAGTAACTGCATTCGAAAGGTATAATGCAATGTGTCTTTATGAGTCTATGGTACGTAGCTTGTGCAATAAGCAAACATGAGAACGAGTAATGTAGTAGACGGATCGCAAAACCGCATTGCAAACTACTCAAATATATTATGGTAAACAGCTGCTCCACCACTGCCTTCGGACGTGTAACGTGAAAGTTCACTGGAGAATGTACACGTAGTCAGCCAGTGATGCAATAATCTGTGGAGGTGGCATCATGTTGACCACGTTGTAGCAAATTGTACTGATGGCTGAAACAGTTCGGATACGTTGGGTCTATTCGTTTAAACTGTTGTTTTGCTTGAATAGTTCAACAGTTGAAAGGGTCGAAAAGTCCGTGTCATATATAAATGTTTTACGTAACTCACCGGCTCTCGAGAGTTGAGGATAGATACAACGTGTCTGATGGGGTAAGCCCATTCTGTCCTCACATTCTCCATTACCTTGGGACCAGTCATTAACCTTCAATATCGACATTCGTGTATGTACTTTTAGCCAAGATTACGATAGCATATCTTCTGTCTTAACTAGCCCATCTTATCAGAAGCAAACCGTAACAAACACACTTGTGTCCACGGCATAGAGTTTTAACTGAAATCAGGTTTCCATCCACTATTATGAACAATGCCACATTTTTCCACCGTAGCAGTCCACAGAAAGGTTAGGATGGATACGTACAAAACAACCCGGATATTTTCATTTTAAGCTAGCGTGTGCAATACTGTCAAAGTTTTGAGCCTATTGTGAGCATGGCGTAAGTAAAAAGCATACTATCAGACAAAACAGTGAGCAAGTGAACAGGGCGGATCTGACGCAAAAGTAACACAACTCTTTGTCACGACTCATACATGTGATAGTCCTGGTGAACTATTCAAAAAATCGATGTCATTTACCGCCAGAGAAACTGCTGAAGAGCTGATTCGATCTTGTATCTCATTGGCTCCACGCACGCACGAGACGCGAATCCTTGACTGTTGTCAGAGTCTTAAGGAACCCACTAATTTGAAGGGGATTAGAAAGATAATTGAATCTGGCGTGGTAAATTTATGTAAGCTTGCATGCCAAACAGAGCAGGTTGGTCGCCTTTGATATGTTGTAGACAGAAGCGCAAGGAACGGGGGAAGTATGCGCTGGTTAATACTGGGAACTAATCAGCAAGCAAATCCCTTCGCGTTCACACTTTTAGCCAGAGCATAATCTGACTGAACAACAGATATAAGCCGTCATCAGTAGGTATGTCCTCTAAAGTGATGTGAGCTTTTGTTCTTGTTAACTAAAAATTAGTTGGTGTATAGTCAGTGAGAATTACCACGTCACTTTTTGTCTCCTCTTAATATACCCAGTAAATTGTTCTTGCGTTAACGGCTATTTTCCCTAAAATACCGAAATGTGACATACATCTATTGATTTGTACTAGTGAGATATATTTATTCTGTTTAATTTCAATCACGTTCAGCTAGACTGAGTTCGGAATATTGCGCCAAACATTGCTGGAAATGAATATTTTCAAAGATTTGTACACCTGAAAATCTATGCCGATGGTCGGCGAATTTACCATGACAATAAATCTGGTCATTCTGATGTGAATGCTTTGGGAACAGTTGTAAATATAAGAAGGCCCTATGACTCGAACTAGCAATATATATTTGAGGGAAAACAAACACACTCAGTTCATTCTATGAGATAGAACACTACTTATGGAAGGATTCAATTTTACTTTGCTCTGAGAGAAATCCTAAAACCAACATTATATCGCCTATGCTGGGGTCACCATTGACATGGCTTCCCACCCGAATTCCTAAATAAACTTCATGGTTTACGACTCTTACCTCCAGGTCATCAAACAAATTTGCGTCTGACAATCAGTGCACCCACCAGGATGAAACTGCATGAAGCTTGGCAGAATAACAAATCTATGAGTGAGCGGCCTGTAGTGAAGTGGGAGTGATATAATGGGGGTGTACTGCTTGAACTGCAGAGTGGTAAACATAGATGTATAGGTGGAACAACAGTGTCCACTTGTGATGAGCCATAGGAGAAAGGAAACGCTAATAAAAATGTTCAGTTCCAACAGGGCTAAATGAATAGTTGTTTTAAATGGAAAAACTCAAATCAATCCATCAGTCTCCATTTTATGTCAACCAGATTTCTGATTACGCACCAGTGCATCAAATGTTGCGCATCAAGTTGAGTAAATTACATGCTTTCAGCTTGAATGGAAATTCATGGTGCTGGAATCAAGGGACAGTGTTGTGTCGTCTTTTAAACTGCCAAAAGGCTTAATGTAATCCTTGTTGATTTTGTTGGGAAACTCAAACGGAGTAAGTTGTTCTAGTTTAAAAGCAACGATATAAACGGCTCGATGCAATGTCATGCCTCAAATTCGTGGTTATTACTGGTAGTGAATAGCCAATTGGACATACTTCCATAAATTTAATCCACAAAACAGAATTACCTCATTTGACACAACCATACAAGAAATAGCACTGCTATAGCTTTTGAATTATCATGGACTTCTACGCCAGCACCTCCGAGAACAAGCACTAGCGCCTAATTCCTCCCTTTTACACATCCTCGGTAGAAAATCAACCCTGACTACGGCCGGGATGCAAATTCAGATTAACATATTAATTGCTACGCCACAGTTGTACAAGTACACACGACGGTGACATAGATATATGGTATCAATCCATCGTGTACCTCGGAGTTCAACGTTCGTCCAAGTCATAGCTCACTGATCTCATTCGTCGTATTATCAAACGTTGACATCAATTGGCAATGTAGTCAACCGTATGCTATACAGTGTACAGCGTGTTTGTCCCTTCAGTTGGGGGTCCAACAATCCATCCACTATACAGGTGGATACGTTAAGGGAGCTGGGAGTTAACTGGCTCCAATAAAGTAGACATATGATCAGACCAAGTAGCTACCACACCAACAGCAACATGTGTAATACAAAAACAATCTAACGAGTCGTCCTTGATGATAGCCAGCCAAGCGTAAAAATGAACGTTTGGATTGACATACAAAAACATTGTTCAAACTCGTACACCATGAGTTTTTCACTGTTATTTTCAATAAGTTTACAAAAGCACCTTAGCTATCAAACATTATCTCTTACGGATGCAACCAAGTGTTGTTGTTTTCTGTGTTTATTTATGTTTAACCAATTTTGCTTACGATGAGGAACCTATACTGTAGTTTACGTTTTCCTGCAGTATGAAAACTTTAAAGTTTAACCGACACACTTTTAATAGAATGGAAATGGTTTTGCAAGGTTATTTACGACCTTCATACACATGGGAAATGTGCCATAATGTAAGTACACCGGAAACTCACGAGGGATTGCATATTTGCTGCTGGTGAAAAAACGAGTGTTATGCATAACTAGTTGGCGACAGGCGATTGTGTGAAAGTAAGAATCACCTTTCGAGCGAACGAATTTGAGATTGTCTCACGTGAACAACGTGGAAAAAGAATAAGGGAATTATCTAGGAAATTAAACTAATGTCTGGAGTATTATTAAAACTAATTCGAATAAATTAATCAAGGGCAAAATTTTATACACAAACTGTTGGCGTTTATTTACGACATACAATCGACGAATGATTGGGTATTTTAGGTTGGTCCAAAATAGGTGAGAATAAAATTAACGCTAAGTCGCACGCGAACGTGAGAAAGGCATTCGTTCGCTTCAGAAACAAACGATGGACCACTGTGGTTTGATCGATCAGGTCATTACGCATTTGAAACAAGCGTATGAGATAAACCTGTTATGGGTGTCATTTATGAAACCCAAAGTGACGTTTGTTGTTAGTTTCGACCAGGGACCAAACAGCTTCAGAAAACAGTCATTCGCCAAAGCTGATCCATCTGTTTGAAGTCAAATTTTGGCGATATGTAAGTGATCCACAATCGAGGGCTGCACGAATGTGAAGTGAGCATCACTCGTAATTTGTCGCAGTTTTTATGCTTATAGGTTAGAGCCAGTACTTTCCCGAAACTAAGCACGATACGCAAGTTCTGTTGTTGTTACGCATTGTCAGTAGTACATATGACCTCAACGACAGATATCTGAACTTCAAACAAATCCCATATGAGGCTACCACGTTGATTACCGCGTCAGAACTCTCATATTAGGCACGACTGAGTTATCTGATACAATCGCTGAGTTATGTGCGTATGAAATGAACGTTCAGATTACGAGATCGTCTTGACATATGACTCAGCGACTTCCCCGTTTACTCAACTAAACGACTTCTCTCAAAGTTGTAATGAAAAGACCGTAAAATCATGTTGAGTTAAACTGCTCACTCGCAAGTAGTCGGGGAGTGTTGGTCAACGTGAATTGCTCATCATTCATGAGTGTTAATATGTTCGGTATTCCCAAACACTGTCAGATCAGAAAAGTTTAAGTCACAAACGCAACCATAAACTGTTAAAAACATCACGAAAAAGCTTAAAACCTAATATATTATGTTGTGCTGCCGCTAAGTTCTCTGTATAATGCACTTCAGGTGGTATCGTTCGTTTATTTTGTGGTTTCTCTCAATAATTGAGCATAATACAGTCATTGGGGTTTGTACATGAGATACTGACGCCGCCGAGGTACATCTGCCAAGACAGACTCAGTTAAAACCTCTGTATCTGTCCACAGTGCTGAAGTTACCGAATTATTCACCATGTAAAGTTGGTCCTTTACATGTACTATCATTGCTCGGTCGACGGCCTGAGTGCAACTACTGGGCCACATGAGTGAAACAAACGATCCCCTAACCACCAAGAGTAAGCTGTGCGGTAAACTGACCATCAGCTCTGCATCCCACAACAAACTAGTCATAGGACAAGAATATGAATGTCCTTGTGACACGGAGGCTGTAGATATCAAAAATGTTTTCTGGGAAGCTCGAACAACTAATAACTACAATTGAAAAATAATACAAAAACAGATATGATCAGGATTAACCACAGAATAAAGAGTGGTACGAGAACAAAGAGTAGGTAAGCTTTAGAAGTCATTGCCAATTATGTCAGCAACTGAAGCTATATGCAACTCTTGCAGTTATGGTACACTTTTCAGGATGGCGTTGCACAGCTGTTAATGCTTGTCTTGAAGAAATGGTCATCTGTTTTTTAATCGAGGAAAATAGAACTGGAAAACACAACCGGCAGCCTAACGTTAATTATCACATAATGTAGGTGTTTTGTACTGAGATTATATGAACAGGCTGGATGACTGGAAATGTTCTTTGTTTTTAGAAAGGGTAGATACCTGCTGAATGGATACTTCATTTAGTTATATGTTAACAAGGATGGCATATGTTGTCTCGAAATCTAGAATATATACAAAGAACTATGTAGAACATCACAAACATGAAATTTTACTTTTTAATAATGTTGTATGGCTTTTGCGTGCAACAATACTGAAATACACCTTTTCCATTGTTAACTTCATATCTGCCGATAAACTCTAACTTCGTTTACATTTAAGATAATTCTTCTGTTTATTTCAGACAGATGAAACTCAACTTATCGCTTGTCGCTTAATTGGTCAGCAGACCTCTTGAACCAGTCAGATAGACATTGCCAATTCATATACATTCGTATTCAGGAGCCGTGTAGTTTCACCTTAAAACAGCACATTATGACATCAGTCCGTATCGTGCAAGCATTTCGGCATTTCAATTCCACTGAGAAGTCCTATATTAGGTGTCCTCCATTTGGAGGCCTTTTATAGTTGTTTGCTTATTCCTGTTGAAAGTCGAACAAAAAAACACCATCAAGAAAGGTTTATGATTCAGTGTTTGGTTGTGACAACCTGACTGTTTTCACTGGATGGCAAGCCAGAAACTTGCTTATAAGTTCGCCTAGAAACACAAAGATCAGAGTATAACTCCAGGTAATACAAGCATTCCCGATGAACTCCACCAAAATTAATACTCAAGGCTTATTCTTCCTTCTTATGTAATCCAAGTAATACACTCCATTAGGAGTTGATTCTGCAATCAAATTTGCCTAACATTCTCTATACAGAACAATTTTTTTAATTTCTCGCAGTAAAGTAAACAGAAATAAATAAAACTGTCAATGGTCGGCACGAGCAGTTGAATTTGCAAAGTAGCTTCTCAAACTTACTTGTCCAGTAGTGTAAATTGTTTGGACAAAGTGAACAATGCATCTGAAGAGTATCGCACCAAACAAATTAATGTGTATCGTGTTTCTGGGGCAATGCAACCGTCTGCGAGGAAAACAATATGAAAACATATAAATGTTCTGTTGATCAATTTATTTCATACACTAAAGAAGGGTGTGGTATAACTGACTGTAACAGGTAAGGTCTATAAAAACCAAATTTCGTCCTCCCATGAATAATTGAACACATGAACTCATCTAATCGGATACACAATACCTTCAAAGAGAATGAATATTTAGTGAAATTTTAAAATACGTGCAACAGAAGTTACTTGAAACCAGATCATCGTTCAGACCGAATTAACAGTTATTACAGGTACCTGTGGAGGTAATGTGAAGCATCTCTTCTTGAAATTCGATTGCTTCCCGCTATCTAACGGGTGTCACACAGGAGTAAAAAATCCCAAGATTTGAAACGGTTTGATCAGTGGTGTAATCATGGTTAGACAGGAGCAATATACTGTATCAGCACGCAGTTGTGAGCAGGAAAACGCCTAACTGTTTTATTCTGAAAATCACATTGTTCTATTCAACCGTTGCAGTCAAGTGAAAGTTTACTGGCATACCGGCTGGCCATGTATAGTGAATCACACAAACACGTCCGCCTCACACATGAACCCAATAGGACAAAACAGACATTCTTAGATATATACGAGCTGCAAGAGAGTAAAACAGACCACTTGCCAAGTGGAGCAAGCGTTATTCCACAGGGACAACAATGACAAGAAGGTGATCAGTTTGAACAATGTACACATCATATTTGGGGGTCTAAGCCAAACAAAGGTATATAATTTGTGCCACACCAGGGGAAACAACGTAGCTAAAATTCTGATTAGGTCATGCATCTATTTTGTTGTGATGGTTTACAACTAGTCATTCCATGGCTGAACTCACATGGCGATGTCTAACTGGAATTTTTTCTTCGACGATATCTGAGATTTTTCAACTATGACCTACGAGTAGGTATTCAAGGCGAACGTGGCGGCGACATTGTATGATGTTTCCTTGGTTCAAACTTTATTTTATGATCGGTTATTAGATGTCCACTACACATTGTTTGTTTAGCTTCAGCTGAATATCAATATTCTACTGCCAAATGATAAATGTGAACAAGTGGAGCTGTGGTCTCTGGATTACTGTTCATCACCGAGGATGTAGTAAGGACTAAACGATACTGTATTTAATCGCCACCGTGTATAATTCCTAACATGTTGACATAAACTTTGCTATCACGAAGCGTTCTCTGGAAGAAGATCAATATATTGTTTTCGGTGTATAAGCTTTGTAATTAGTAAAGTAACGGCAACACATAAGAAGGGTGTTCTGTAGCAGCTTGCGCCAGATTCCCTCCACATAGAGGACGAAGCTGACTGCTTGGATGACAGTTTCAGACGGATCTGGACTCGTCTGGTAGTGTGTACATCAGGTCAGTATGGATGACCTCGAATAAAAGCTGAACAATCCCACTTACCGCAGTCACTACTTGTATGACATACAATTGCGACAAAGTGAGCAATTTGCTGTTCCGCAATTTTCATTTACGGCGAGCCTGATCGGTATCCAGTACAAATGATTTTAACCACATGCGAGCATTTTGAAGCCCGTCAAGAGTGTTGAAGAATGAAGCCACATTAGCTAAAGAACAACACCAGGAAACGATTTTACTACCATAAGTAAGCATAGCGTATGAATCTGCTTGAGGAAACGCAAACAGTGATAGCGCTTCAGTAAACTGGTTGTGGTATGCTATGAAGTAGTCAAGTGTTGCTGAAAGAACGGTGAGCGGGGTATTTTTCGTCTGTGGCTGTGGATTAGTTATATGCGTACAAATTGACTGAAGCATTTCCGTGGGCAGCCGTACTGGCTTTCACGGTTGTCTCCAATCACGTTTTGTGTTCCAAGGCCGGCCGAACTTGTTACTAACCTCAGCTGGCAAACCGAAAATGGATAGCAGGCAAGGTTTTGACATTTCTTCATTTGCGAAGGTTATTCTCTGTCTGGATGCGTTTATTATGTCAGCGTGCACCATGCGTGGCACGATTTACACCAGTGGTTGATAATTCGGAGAGATTAATGAATACCGTCAGGAACCTAAAGTAATCTGAATGGTGCACTGTGGGATGAAAAGAGATGACTTTACGAGACCGAATACTACCACTGATTAGCACATGTATATGGGCCATCTTCTGTGGCGTCGTCGTAAACGTGATGGGGCACATAACCACGACTTTTTATTAGATAAATTGAACATCACCCAGAATTGATCGTAGCTGTCGCATTCTCATAGACTTTACAGTCGGCCACTTTTGAAACGCTGCACCAGCTTCGAGTTTTGCTCTCATTAGAGCTCGTCAGTAGTGTATATCCCCGCCACTGCCGGGACTAGAACCACGGACACGCTGTTCATGAGGCAATCGTGTTTTACCACTGCGCCACTGACCTCATATTAGGCAAGACCGAATTATCATATGTGAACACTCAACCACTTTCGCTTGTGAGTAATGCTCAGGTTGTCCGATCACCGCGAGAGGAGACACAGTTGCTGTCTGTTAACTCTAATCGATGACCCCTCGACTAGGACTTCTCTTCAAGTTGAAGTCACAGAAGTCATTGGCTTGTTGAGCAGTATTTGATTACTGATGAGTAGTGGGGGATTTTCTATTACAATATCAGTCGAGGTGATTGGAGTGTTTTTCTCTTTTCTTTCTTCTACTTGGAATGCTTCCGTTTAAGTTCAACGGGGTTTTCAAGATTTCAGCAGCTTGTTGGTGAAGGTTCATCCGATTAATTAGTATGGAGTGTTTTATTGGCCTGTTCACAACCACATCCAGTTCCGAAGCAGTAGTTTTTAAATCTTTCTTACACAAGAGACTCAAATCAGGTATAAAGCTAAAATGTGTTCTTGATCGCTTGCATCCCACGGTGAACTTACGATTGTTACATTTCACTCATATGATTATTCTCCATTGATTCGATGGTTCTTTCTCGGAAAGTTCTGCTCCTCTTGTTATTCACCAGTTCACTCACGGTAATTTGTTATATTTTAATTACCTAACACAATGTGTGACATTTTGCCAAAACGTCTGTGTTTCTTTAGTTATCTGATCTGATAAATGTTACATTGCTTTAACAAAAATGACAAAACTAAATGTTTCTGATCAAAAGTGGTTTACCACATTGTTCTTGTTTCCAACGAGTTCAGCAAACAAACTGTGTAGCTCAATTTGATCTTGTGCAATCATTTCTTTGCTGTTTTGCAAAGAATTCCGTAGGCCGGGAGATAACGTTTTTCACCAAGTGAATTGAAAATATTGAACTACTTATTTCAACAGTTAACCAACCTGTCAACAACACGTTTTTTAAAAGCTTTGTAAATGTCTACCAACAGCGTTGTCTACAAAGTTCCTGTCAACAGCGCACTTTACAACTGCAATAAATATAGAATCTGTGACTGCTTGCTTCAATCCCAGTTGTCGTCCCTGTCAAAATTCTCATCACCGTCCTCATTACTATTACCGTCCGCTTATAGGGAAATATTTGCTACATCTCTGTGACTCCGACGTCCATGAAATACCGAGGTATTCATCATCTACACTGATTATCCATCATTTGAATGATTTTGAGAAGATTGAATTTTATTTTGTTAAGCTTGACTTGAGCCAGCTTTAGTTCAGTCAATTTATGTTGGATAGAGCAGACAAAAGACTGACATTACACGATTTATGCTCGAGCAGATTTCGCTGCATCTCTACTGGTGTTTACTGCAGACGAGTTAAAATGTACAAAATTCCAAACCACATGACAATCACAAAAGGTCAAAGTTCAAAACCAGTTCAGTTGCTACCAAGGCAGCATCAACGTCACAAACAGTTCTTTTTGCACACACAAAATGGGGTGACGTTATCTGATCGCAATGGCCTCAGCGTATCGTA
>JTDE01000577.1:176832-187548 GCA_014338405.1 Paragonimus skrjabini miyazakii
CTAAAGCGGTTTGCACAGAATATAGACCGAAACACGTTTGTTAACAAATAACTCAAATTAGGAAACTTGTAGATGTTGTTCATTTAAGTTTGTTCGCCTGTTGAGAAACTGTTCGTAATAGAAATAGAAAATAGCTGTCATCCATAGTGAAGGTTGCACACGTTGCACTGATATGTCATGCAACTTCACAGCCGTGCAAGTAAGCCATCAAACGAAATGAAAATTTAGGCAAACATTTCACACTAGGGTCTGATCGATTCGAGGGTGTAGAAGCAAGTACCAACCTAGCTTGTAAAAATACAATGAATGCAATAAAACGAGACAGATGGAATATGTTTATTTGTTGAATCAGGGAACAGATAATGATGTTACTGGTATATCAACGTGAGCATATTCAAATGTATGCGAGAACCTAAGAAATCATCAGGAGTGATAATGGGGCTCTTAAACATGTGCTCACCAACACGATAGGTACCATAAAAAATAACAGTATGTCAGTGGCCCATGATGATACCTTGCAACAACAAAGAAAAGAAGCTAAACAGGAAAAGCATGAGAAAAGATGGAACCTGACTGCTGAAGCCAATCATTCTAGAATCAGATAGTCACTATCAAAATTTATACATCGCAAGACCAACAACTAAGCTGTGAGTGGGAGTAAACCGTCACCAACAAGACACCTTCTCTCCGGCTTACCCTTCTGTGAACTACTATGCAAGATTATTTACCAAATAACCCGAACAAACGACAGGAAAGGTGAACCTTGTTCGCCATTTTACACCTAATTGACTATTCAGGGGCTGATGAAAGGTAAGAATCAACAGGAATTACTTACTGCATTACTCTTCTGATATCTCACCAAAAATCAGTTCATGGTCAGAGATTCAGACATTAAAGATCACTTGTTGGACACGAATAATGAGCTTAAACAGTAATGTATCCTGGTACTTAGATGAAAAGTTGGAATTATATGGGATGCATAGTTAAAAGTGATTTCAAAATAACAACCATTTTTATAAATAATGAACACATCTTTCCTGTACAAGACGACCGATTGTCAATCAACTTGAGTAACTCGCATCGGTTGGAACATTGTTTACGATTTATGGAACCGGACGATGATTATTATGCGTTTCATACTACCTCCTCCCTCGTAGCCAAATTATGTGTATACTTTCTGTTGCTGTTAAACGCCGGGAAACGACATTGACATTTATAGATTCATCATTTTGTGTCATTGTATTGATTCACGTTTACTCTTCCATAAATATATACACTTCTCTCCAGTGTTTTCACTGGAGTGGATAGATTTTTGGACTGAAACCGATTTTCGGATGCACTCAGAAGGTTTCTTATGTGAACTGATTTAAATTTCACGGCAGACTGTTTGCTAGTGTGTGCTGGGTTAAACTAATG
Organism: Paragonimus skrjabini miyazakii; assembly: GCA_014338405.1. NCBI lineage: Eukaryota > Metazoa > Platyhelminthes > Trematoda > Plagiorchiida > Troglotrematidae > Paragonimus > Paragonimus skrjabini miyazakii. The sequence continues at coordinate 178,249 of JTDE01000577.1, forward strand.
AGAACTTAGTAGCATGGGCTGCGAAGGAGATTTAGGTATCACATGACAAAATTGCGCCCCTAAGATTATGCAATGAAATAAACCATAGTGCACTGTTCGACTGGAAAAGGTGCTCTGCTTTCTACTAGAAACATTGACATCTTTTGAAGTATCATCAGAGAAGTCCACCCAACCACTGCCAAAATTAACTATGTTTTTGCTAAAGACTTTTGAGTAAGCTCAGGGATAAAAGAGAACGGAGCCAATGGAGTGTAATCAGAAAAAGTGGCAGTTTAGTTGTGCAGTACGCAAGTGGAGATAAACTTTAAAATGGACAGAGGCTAACTTGAGTGTCATTTACACTTCGTCTGAACGACATCAAAACTTGATTTTTACTCCTCGTATTTACTTATCTGTGAAAAACATCAGTCTGAGGCCATTACATACGTGCATTTTGTACGTGCTTGAACAAATTTTCGAATGTCAATTAGCTTTCGAGGACTACCTGGTCACGCAACATTTCAGGCAGTCCGTTCAGTTGAAACATTATTGGTTTGGGCTTTTAATACTAGCAAGTAACTTGCTAGCTTGTCTCTTGATTACTTCAGAGACACGCGTTTCGTTCGGGTGAAGTGTGAAAAGATGTATATACAGTTTTCAGTTCGTAGACCAACATATGGTTTGAACATGCAAGATGCTAAAGACATTGAAATGGGAACCGTAACGTTCAAATAAGGGAAACGAACATGAAAACGCTAGAAGTGGTTTATTAGAATGAAAATAAACACGCAGCGTTTCTCAGTAACGTGAACCACAGGAGAGCCAGGTTCTCCCCATGTGCTTCAATGTGTGCATAGGTTGTCGTGTATGATATAGTGTTACTCAGGTATTACACGTGTAACCACAGCAAAGTTGATAATAAATGATTTGTCGCGTGAAATAAACCCATACGTTTCAACCGATCCCAGTTCAACATATAACATACATATTTCCAAGATGCACTGCTAAGTTGGTAGGCACTACTTCTCTGCTAACATACTGTAATCAATACGCAATTCTAAGATGTGGTAAATGATTCAAAAGAAATGAGTATCCTCAGGTAAAGTTTACTTCTCAGTCATTTGCCCGTGAGTTTACTCGCGTAATTCCTATGCATACACCTGTTATTAAGTGATAAAGGCAAACATACAATAAGCTTAGTGAGATCAGCTGTTTCTTCAAAAAATATGCAATTGATTGCGAGTAAGTGACCCATAGTTTTAGCAAACGAATGTAGAAATGCATCCAGCATCCGCAGTTTCCTCTGTTCGTCTCTGAATAACCGTTCGCCGGTGAGAACTTATGTGAGTCAAAGTAAATTCGAAAGATTGAGCACTGCTGGTGTTTGCTTGCAGCTTCCATAATCGTTCATAAAATCCACGTATATCATTGTCGAGAATAGAAATATACAGTTCATTAGCAACGTACATTTATTCCACGATTGACGTTCAAACACCGTTGTCGTTCTTATGAGGTATTCGCATTTACCACAAGACCGCAGTCTCACGTTAAACGTGAAATTCTCATTAGATTTAAATGTGAATTCGACATCAACATCTCACCCCCAGTTTACATCCTAACTTTGTGTGATGTGCACCTACATTTCCGTGAGCATGCTTTCACTCGAGGTTGCTATTGTCTTTTATTTACTAATCATACTGAACATTTCATTCAATCAATCAAGTTGGCCAAATACAGGCTATTCGCCTCTAAACTCACATAAATGTGTTAATATGTTTATCAACCTGAAAACTTCTAGAGTGTTACCCATCTCCTCATATGGACAATAATGTTTAACTCAAATGTATTCCCAGGGGTATCAAGGACTGTGAGTAATAACATGATGTGCATTTCTGAAGTCAGTTAATTTCGCCTAGAACTCAGACAACGTTTCTCCCACCCCACAGTTAAATGGAGCGTCCTTCTGGCTCACACAGCTTAGTCAGTTACCATATTGAATCAATCGGGTTTCTCCAATAGATATTTTGTCTTCAAGTAACCTTCCAGAAATAATTTTGGAGATCTTAGTTTATCAAGCACAGTGTAATGGAATGTTCCTCAAATTATCTATATATTTTGCTCCTCAGCATTTTAAAGTGGACTGCGTTTCATACTCCAAATTCTCTTCAACACAAATGACACTGTAATCTCAAAGCGTTCCAAATACATCACGTTATCTTTTAGCTGGTCCATCTATGAAAATTTAACAGACTTTTTATTCCTTTATATGTGCTTTTACTGTACTTAATATAAGCATTTATCAGGTTTCTTACACAGCAGTTCAAATGACATTGCTTCATGGATTCGTTTTCAATGAAATTGTTTGGGACTGCCTCCAAGTTTCGTATGGACCGCACTATAGCCGTCACTGCCGTTCTCATTAAAAAAATTCAGTGCATGGCTCTTGGTTCCGTTAACCTGTGCGTAGAAAAAGAATTGAAAATTCGCTACTTGCAATGAGTAATGAATATTGAAAAGTTGACTTGGACTGAACTGATCTACCGGGTGAGAATGCGTGCGTGCAGTATGACGTGAATTAATAAAGGGATGGAATTTTATGTAAACCTCAGTTTGACGGCACAATCTGAACGTCACTGCTGCAGGGTAAAAATTATCCAACTTTTGGCATCTAGGCACACTAAACATTGAAATAGAACAAAAAGGAATTCCGTCATGCAAGCCCCACTTTAAATTGGCCTGCATTTTTTCACTGTGATTTGTGATACGACACTGGATGACAGGATGACTTTATTTGATAGTCTGTCTTTGTTAACTAAAAAAAACCTGTTAACAGTAAACAAGATCTGCGTTGTCAGTAACAGATTTGTTTTGCAGGAACACAAAGCAACTAGCGAAAAATCATTGAAGCAAACTTTCATTATTTACTAAGCTTCCTGGTAACAAAGTTCATTTATTGAATCCGATATATCAGCTATGTTTCTTTGTTTTGGTGTTGAACATTAAAAAATGCTTCTTTTTGAACAGAACAGCAACAACGGTGGTTGAGTATGGCTGGTAGTTCAATCGCAGAACACAATACGTTGGAATAAATCTACGAAATTTAAGAAGCCTTCTGAAAGTGTTTTATTGGTCAAAAAAATACGCATATCGAACAACTGATAGTTTGAATCATTAAGAGCCGTTGTGCTTGAAACTAAATTGCCGGAACTCATGCAAACCTACTTTTATTGAGATCCATTAATGCTAAGGGACGCCAGTCCAATGATTTAAGTATTATAAAACGGGTACAAAAGGTGATACAGGAGGAAAGAGGAAACTTGAAGAGGATCATCTTTTCGGTTATATCCACACTAAGAAATTAATGGATAACCCGATGACCCTCACAGTGTCTACTTAACCAACCGAACATCGATTTTTCCCTTTCCAGAACAGCTGATTGCTGCTGTGTTCACGGCATCATTATAAAATGTAACACGTAGATACACATTTCGGATAAATGTCTTCAGACCAGGCTGTGACTGATATTCAGGATACTCCGGCATGCGTATGTGGTATTAATATTCAGGAGGCGAGTGAGGTGTGTCACCAACATTTCTATGTACCAGCCGTCGAACTTACCCATATGTTGAGCAAACCGGAACCAAACACTGATTGATCTGAACTTCCGATATTAAAATGATTTCAAATCGAACGCCACGCATATCCAAGCATAGTCCTTGCGTTCAGCTAAGACTTTCGACCTACTCCGTTATACAAGCAATAGACTCGAGTTTCGCTGTTGTTAGAACTCATCAACAATGCATATCTTCTTCCGTGACGTGTCTTTTGAGACTAGCGTGTTAATCACAACGCCAGTAGGCTGAACATAGACACAACCGATCAACTATGTGTAGATGCTCAACCGCAATCTTGTGTGAATAGTATTTAGATTGCTAGTATTTAGATCGTCTCGATAGGAGACACAGTAGCTGACCTGCCTACTCTAGTCCGTAGCGACGCGATCACGGAATTCTCAGTCAGGTTGAATTCACAGACTTCACTAAACCAACTACGCAGTGTGTGTAGTTCGAACTGAAATTCGACGGTTTAGATCATTTCACACTGAACACCACTGACATTCGATCACAGTCTTTGCATTCAGATAAATTCTTCTGCCGACCTACTAGGTAAAAACTTCGTAAGCATAGTTTATGAGGCTGATAAATGGCTAGCAAGGCTCACACATTTTTTTATTTATCTTGGAACTTAAGCAACAAAACACTAAATCGAGCCTGCATACTGGCTACAAATAACCCTGCACGTAAGAATCTTGTGCAACAGCTAATTGGTCACCCATAGAAAACACAATTTTTTACCGCTCGTCGCGCACTAGAAACTATGCATCACGTTGTCAATCCATTAACATTCTTGATGCGTTCCATGATTCCAGACAAACATGTTCTAGAGGGTGCTGGTACAATTTGTCTGGGCCCACCACTGTGTACAAAAGGAAGGTACTCAGTATAATAGCGGTACTTATATCTGGACTAGACCCTCCCTTTGATCAATAACCTTCAGCGTTTCCTTCGGCAGTATGTACGCAATAATCAGGCACAGCGTCCTTTCCGAACGAAATGTTACGCAATTTTCCCTATCCCGAAATCGAAAACAAGATTCTGTTCAAAAGGATTAGCATTAATGGAGATTCACTTCCCTAGCAGGTTCACCGATGTGGATCAGAAAGCAACGCTGCTCCATGAGGACCTTCACGGAGTAGAAATTGTGATTCTTCAATGCTTAACAATACTTCCAAGAACCGTATGCTGAACACTTTTCGGGGTGAAAATGACCCAGTCCACTCATGAATAAACGTTTAGACCGTCCTTCCTTGCAAAATACAAATTATAAGTTCCGTGTAAGCAGTGTTCTCGATTGATGACATTTCAGGAGTTACTGATGCGATGGAAGTTGCAGTGGTTTGGATACAACGTACAGCATAGCCTCTGGAATAAATAAGTTTTGTTCTCTTCACAGCAAATTCAGGGGCATTTAGGTTATCAATAACAATCGGTCTTGTTGTCTCATAGTTTTGATGTATGGCGGTGAATGTCCAGAAGATAGTTGATAATGGAGCGGATAATGAAGAAACTAGAAAATATGGATTGATTAGACACCAGTGTTGTAATTGATATCGTGGCTGCACTGAAAAGGCGCGGTTGAAGTTCACTTTCGGGTCGTGGTGGGGATATGCACCATTTGGGAAAGCGCTATCAGGAAGGGAACGCGAATAGATTGGTTCTTTTTTAAACAGTCTGACTGAAAAATCTGTGAAACTGCAAAATGTGCGGTCAGTTGCAAATGAAGTTCAGGTTGGATCAGCTTGGGTGAATCTAAACTCCGTGATCAGGGTAACTTGTTCTCGAGATGCAAATACATTTTGTCATCACAAGAGTTTATTCAAAAAGGTTGAAGCGGTAACAGCTGAATTGTTCTGCTTCTCTATTTTCACGCCCAAAGCCACAAGGAGGTTATCCTCTGCATTAACACAGTGCGACTTCAGACTGAAATTTACGAGTTACAGTTTGTTGAAAACCAGCAAAATGACAAGGTCGTTGTTCAAAAAATCGGTAAATATATTTTAAATGAAACGAAAGTTTGTTAGCAGCAGCTGTTTAAGTTATTTACTGTATTCTTCACATGTGTTTGTGTGGTATCCATTTTTTATTAGTTTCACTGTCCTCATTTTGAACTGGAAATATATGAAGCTGCACATTATCCAACTAGGCGAAACGCATCTGACAATCTCATCAAAGCTCACTCCACAAGCAGAGTTTCAATGCAAGGATTGGGCAAATATCCGTCGTTGTTTGCAACGTTGTTGCAACGTTATATTTCATTTATGGTTGCAAAGTTGGTAACCGCGTCTTCTAGAGATTACTTTTTGGCAGGTGAAACTCCCGTGTGCGGTTTAGAATACCTGCACACCAGCTTTTCAAACCATCTGTGTGGGGACTATTACAGAATGCGTCCGGGTGGCACATATTTTATGCAAACACTAAATGAAGAAGAACACAGTTTGGCTCTCTAGTGAAGAAATGATATTCAATTCCTCGAAGAATTTCGATAAGCATGAAAACTTTTCTCAAAAAGGCGTGTTGGCAGACGGACTGGAGTTCAGTATTCCTCCAACAAAGCAATCATCTGTCTAGCCTACAGAACAAATTTGAATTTCTACATGTTCAACTCAGGTCGCCAGAAGCCACTTCAACAGACGCCGCTGTTCGTTTCAAATCTGGATTAGTTTACGTTACCCACCAACAAAAAGAACGCCTAACAGCCAAGAACGCCCGTATAACAAAGTGCAACTTCGTCAGTTCGAAGAACTCAAAAATACAGAACCGATTTTTGCAACAACAGACAGGGAATCGGGAGTGGTGCTGTTACATCGTACGGGTTGTATCAACAACGTGCAAACTATTTTATCAGATAATTCAGCGTTCATTATAAAAAAAAATATTAAACAGATTCTGTGCAAAACGTTGAACATCAGTTTAACCGGGCAATCAAAGACCTATGCCAGAGAAATTGTTCAGTGAAACTGATGTCAAAACCTGTCACCGAAAGGTAGAGTGACGCCACAAATGTATGGAATCCCTCAAACTGACAATCTCAGATTGCCCCTGTGGCCAATATCATCTATGACTGACTATCCGTGCCATTAACCTGCCCAGCGGCTGGTCTGTCTGAATAAACCACAGGTATTTAGCTTGACCCCGCACAACCTAGAAGAATTTTCGGGGTTGGTATAGCTGGTCTTCTTCATCAACCTTAGACACCGAGTAATTAGTTCTTTTACTGTTAGATTATTGCACGTAAATATTCCGCTTGGCAAAATGATCAGCTCTGTTTGTAATTACGCTAGTGAGCATAATTTGACACTTGATATTCTCAACAATCAGCGTTCGAATTTACTGAAAATGTGTACATTATATATCCCCTGCATGTCCAATTGCCCTTTATGCAGGTAAATATGCAGGTTGCATTTGAGAGTCTGTTAGGACTGATGCTAACAAGCACATTTAGCGGTCACTTAGATCATTCAGTTTCCGCTGCAACTTGGATTTTTTATAAACGTTAAATAGACAAGATTTTTACCGCATTCGAAAATCACTGGCTAGTAACTGCTTTTCGCTAGTTGTTACAATGTCTGCAGGGTGAACAAACCTTCATCCTTGAACATGGACAAAGCGAGAGCATATCATTTCCAAACGTTTTCTTGAGAAAACGCAAGGATGAGTCAGTTTCAGGACTCACGTATTTCAAGTCCACATGGATAGAATAATACTTTGCACCAGCTACCACATTAATACTTTGTTTTAAGTCAATCGTATTGCAACAGAAAACGAATCAGCGAATGAACCAAATTTACTGCACAAGAACTTGGTAGACAATGGATACCTGCCAATGTTTAATCAAAACGTTTTCCACTCCACAGCCTACATACGCCGCATTCACTTATGTTATTTGCAAACCTCCATCTCTAATTCTGTCCTTCAACGATGACAGTATTTTAGCTCCAACAAAATGTCATTTAAAAGCAGCATCCGATCGCGCGCCCAACACCACCCACATTGGTTTGCGTGGAAGAAACTACTCGTCTTCTAAGTACACCTTGAAGCGATCTGTTAATCTTTTCCTCCATAGTTAATATTCTGTACACAATTTGTCGTGTCCGTGGAGGTAGGTACGTCGGTTGAACTGTGAGGCAGTTCACAGCACGTAATAATGAACACATACTGAAGTGGCTTTCGAAATTTGTGGTCGGTTGTGCGGTTAGTTCAACTGCAAAGCTCTCCCAACAAACTGGGCATTTCGTGGATTTGGGGATCGCCTTAAGTGCGTCCTTCAGAACCAAGTTAAAACAGGCCATCAACACTAAGAAAGCTGTCTCCATAGGTTGAGTGAAGTTGTGTTCCTAGAAACAAATGGTAGCCAGTATTTTGTCAGGTTGGTTAGAATGTGAGTGTTATTATTTGATCCCATTTTATTCTTATTCTCCCCAACCAAAATTTTCGGACTAATGCACATTTCATAGAATCTAACAGCTGACGGATTTCCACTATTATCCCGTGACTAATTTCAAAATATCTCTTTGATCAGCCCCAATTGATGTAGACTCACTTAGGTCTATCCGTTCGATTGTAATGCCTTTTCAACCGTATCTTTCTATTTCCGGGTTTATGTGAATTATCTGATTTGCAGCCGCTCTAATGTTATCGGTTCCATGTTTTTTACTAACAAGTATGCTCCAGTTACAGCTGAATGTTTTCGTTTCGATTATCTGACAGACTGTCAGATGATCCTGCTGTTTGCCCCAACTATACAGTGTGTACGATAATTTTGGAAAAGCAGCGGATGAAGTGCAAACGAAGTAGGTCAAATACTTTCGAACAGAGTTGAGTGAAAATCCTGTGGTACTCAAAAGTATTTTCTACAAATTTTGACTTGGTTACTGAGGAGTGATGAGATAGTCGAGCCCTATATATACTGAAAAGTCTTCAGAATTGAACGTATAAACTTAAAATCACCCACAATTGGTCGCACGTGTCGCTATTCCATACCATTACCGGCGAAGTCTAACAGAAGTGAAGTTCGAGCCTGATTCTTAAAAACGTTAAATATCAGCTTGGATTATCATCACAATATTTCATTGGATATTCTTCTGTAGCCCGGTTACTGATAAAAAATATGGCTACTTGATAAATTTGGTGAAAGAGTATCTTTGTATCCATTTGCAAGTAATATTTATTAAGCGAATCATGGCCATCATCCGAAGTTGTCTATCTCAGAGCATACCGATGAACAAGTTCAATGACATGTCCATGAAGGTCAGGTTTCTCGCCTGAACATTATGACGGGACATTTAGCTGGTGATCCGCTTCTACTGAGTTAAAGTAAAATATATTCGTGCGAAAATTCCCAGTGTAGTCATGAAAAATGCTGTGTAGCGAACAAGCTCGTTTTCAGTGATTCATCATCAGGCTAAATACATCACATTTATATCACGAATTTTACAGGGGAATCATTAAAGGGAGTAAACGGGTGACGGGTGGCTAATGAGGTCAGTCAGTTCAATGTCACGCTGCAATCAAGTACCCACTTGAACCGTGGGTCTTGAGAGGCTAACAGGGTGTACGGTTGGCCATGACAGATACAACACCTGAACAAAACGTTTCTGGGCGCACCGGGGTGGGTTGTACAGGCGAATTCCAACAGCTCCAGCTATGGACAGACTCCTACGTCTCACTGCCGTCAACTGTGTGGCTTTAACTCGGTAGATTG
>JTDE01000577.1:188425-222807 GCA_014338405.1 Paragonimus skrjabini miyazakii
GATAAACTACCCGTTCCCCATTTACCTCCTTTAATGATTCCCCTGTAAAATTCGTGATATAAATGTGATGTATTTAGCCTGATGATGAATCACTGAAAACGAGCTTGTTCGCCACACAGTATTTTTCATAAAATATATTCAATCTAGCTTTTATAAAACTGCCACGATTTCGCACATACCTTAATTTGCGGTGGAGTTGTGGAATCTATCTATCAATCAATATAATCAAAAAGCGTCATCAGGGGCCTAAAAAATGGAATACAGACTGAAATCTCTACAGTTAAGATGTTACCCGCCAGGTTAAATGATTTTTGTCTGCAGAGGGATATTTAGAAAAATGTTCTGGTTGTCGAATATGAGCCCAAATTATAAACACCATTTTCTTTGGCCAACAAAAATAACCGCTTTCGACGAAGGACCAAAATCCTCTTACGTTGTTTTGCGATCGATTTATGTCTCCAGTCACGCACTTCAATTGATAACGACGGTTTAATAATAACACAATTATAAAACGGATGTTTGGTTTATTGTTTGCTTTTCTATAATGTCTATTAGCTTTTTGTTCTGGAATTCATAAGCTTATACTGTTCGGCTCTCCGCTAAGCCTGTAAATCAGTCGGCTATCAGGCCGATCACTCTCTTCTGGTGTAGCTGCAAACAAGCACAAGGTTCTTTGGATAAAATTTGGGGACTTGGCATGATAAGGTAAAACCAGTTGTCATTAGGCCAGCCAGTTCAGTTCTGGTCCGTCTTCCATAATGGAACATACAGCAATTAGAATATTTATGCATACACCAGCTGAAAATAATCCTGGCCAGTGAGGTTCGGTGACATAATTTTCACCGTGGGTTGAATAAATAACTTTGAAGCAAGCCTGACAAAAAAGCGTACTGTCACATTTGTAGATTCCTTCTAGCAATTATGGTATAGATGTCCGTTTGCAAGCTGTAAAAGCAACAATACTCAGTGGCTAAAGTCTGGCACAGAGGCTTCCCGCGATTGAGTTCTTTTCCTTCTCTTGATTTTGCTTCCTGGTTTTGACTCCCTCCCATCGCCCTAGCTTCATAGAGGTGATGCATCCATACCAACTACTTGTATGTCTCTGTCTGTTGGAAAGTAACAGGACTTGCTATAATACTATCACGATGCTGGCCAAATAAGCACAGGTTGGAGCATGTTAGAGCTGAAGATGGAACAAAGCGGGTTATTGTCGATGGTTACGGTGAAGCGTGAAACTACCTGCTCGAAAAAAATCAAACACAGGTTTGCACAAGGCAACGGATACTGATCAGTTGTGCTTTCCTTTGCATATGTAAGTAGGGGATGATTTGTGACACTAAGCGAAGGAGAGCTAATGAAATAAACCGTAGATAATTTGACTGACTGGACTGCAAAAATGCATCCACGTTAAGCAGAGGCACCTATTGAGATAAATATGGCATTCGTAATAACTATGACATCAGTAGAAATTGCGTAAGTTACCACCAAATCTTTGACTCATTTTGTTCACTCATGGCAAGAGTTCATATAGTGACATCAGCAAGTCATTTATCAAACCAACAGTGTTTATCTTCCGCTTTTCGTATCGATGGGTATTTTCCAACTTCTGTCAATTCGGAAACCCGACAACTTTCGCATAACGACGTCATGAATGTGTTGCAGAAGCTTTGTACGGAGTTGGGTTGCTGATCCCTGCAGACCATGCTTGACATGCTACGTGATGTAAAATTCCTGATTTCTGCAAGTGACAAGTGGCGGTAAGCTTCTGGAATTTGAAGTTTAAATTGTGAATGTTGATATCGGCGTGCAGATTCCATATTCTGTTTGTGCTAATGTTTGAAGCTGCTTTGGCTTTCGATACGGTGTTGCGAATTCAGTTGGTTCGTCTATGAAGCATACACCAGAAACAAATTCATTTGTCATTATACTTCTTCGTAATAACCTATGTCCGTTCTTATCTTAGATCTTGGTAATGAAATATGAATCCTCTAGGACCAACAGGATACTTGTATGTTGCTGTCCTGAAGATTCCGTATTCCAACAATTTCTCTAAGCATGTTGGACTCCGACAGCTTGGCTATGACACACTTTTATTCGATTACTGAAATCTTCTTACAGACAATTAGCTTCTGTTTCATCTTTGGCTTTAGCCAGTACGAAATTCCAGTACATACCACGCATCGTGTTCTACCGTCTGTTCAGTCTTCCCAAGGAAATTGTTTGGAATTTCTGAAACCACACACTTCCTTCGAAATTCGTAAATTTGTGTGCGGCGAAGCTGACTTGAGATACAAGGCCGTTCACATTTTTGTAGAGATTTCGCCCGTCATTGAAAACACAAATAAAGGTCCACAACCTGGCATTTTTTTGGTTGTTAGAAAATAGCGAACTGATTTTGACCAAGAACAGCTACAAACGTATTGCGAATGCTCACGCTGGAAGTGCCCATTCACAACCAGTGGATTCGCTTCGAACATACGGCCACGTTCTGTTCCCCATAACAACAGAGTCATTGAACAATCTGTTGAGACATCCGTCCATCGGACGCGAAGGACTTGTGTAAACTGCTTGCAAAATCCATCTAAAAAACTGTCGGGGAAGCATTTTCACTTGGTCCCCGCAAACATGTATTGAATTAGTCCCCAGTATAATTATATTTCTCAGGGCAGGAAGTAGTAGACATATCTTGACTAGAAAGTGTCATTACTTCAAATTAACTGTAATTCAAGTTGGTGCCGAGTTTGACAATCCAAGCAGTCATTTATCTGATATTTGATTACATAATATTGACAACTTAGGCAGGGTCAAGGTAGACTCACTGGCGTGGCTTACGGGTTAATCACTACTCTGTTTAGTGGCCCACGGGCTATCAGACGGCAACACATTCATTTGATGAGAGAACTTGGGTCACAAGATGTATTACTGCATGAAAGAAATGATGGCCTTGGGGCCATCATTTTAAACATTAGTGCGCATAATTATTGATCGGCCAAAGGAAGTTTCAACAAATAGTAAGCATGAGCAATGCCACTAAAATAAAAACCGTAATGGACGATAGCTTCGAAGTCTGTCGTTAAAGCCTACTATTGATAAGACACCTCAGTTTTAGGGCTTCTAGAAGGGATATCAAGTTGGTCTACCGGTTGGGAAAATTTTGGCAACAGAACTCCCTTCATTTCATGAATTGTGTGGCCTGTTGGTTGGTATTCTTCACCAGTAAATTAGAAAACGTAAGCAAGTTCGGTTGAGCACCTTACTTAAGCGATTCACGATACCAGTCTTGCCACTTAATTGACATCCACCTAACAGGTTCAGTCACTGCTCATAAATGTCCCACTCCGTGATTATATTTGTGAGCTCACAAAATAACTCACGTCACCACACATTTCTGACTAAGATTTTATTGCAATATTTTGTTGTAAACTATCGTTTTCTCGATCAACTACACTGCCAAGCAGATGCATTTGTTGTGAAAAGTGTATTTGACACGAACTCAGCAAACTTTATCATGTATATGACTGGGAATGACTCATCCAAGGAAAGTAAATTTGTCGTTCCGCAAAGATTACGTCGACGACAAATATTCAATCGATGGAGACGAATCACAGTTAACCAGTAGCGCTCCTAACCTGTTTTCACCTGAATATGATGATAACAATGTATTTGAGATCTGCAATTGTTTGCCGTGTTCAGTAGTCGCTGCGAAATAGGCTGTAGTAAAATGATCTTCAATAAGACATCCACATGGAATCCGGTAGTTTCATGTTAGTACATAGTAGTTATGTATGAATGAGGTTGCTACCCACGCGAGAGAGGTAAGTCTGTAATAAAGACACCTCTGCAGGGCAATATAATTTGACGACGTCTTTACTACAATCTCACCTCGGAAATTTCAAGGAAAGGCCTGTCAGACAAACACATTGTTCGAAGAAGTGCTCCTTTTGGAAGAAAAACGAGTTTGCACAAAACCGACTTAAAGGTTGATGAAATCATGCAATAATCAACTCAGGTGACAGCAAAGTTCAGTACGTTAACAATTGATTTTGATTAATTCTTTGCATTCGTTCCGACCCAGAAATTGTCTTTGTGATCAATCGAAGGTGGTTAGCTTATCGGTGGTACCTTCCATAGTGTGTCTCAGTTTACGTGACAGCGGGTAAAATTACGAAAATAAAACTGATAAGTGATTCAGAGTAAATAAACAGCTGTCGAAATGAGTCTAATTGTCCATGTTGACGAAGAAAGACAATACCTGTGAAATAAGTGAACCTGTGTCTGCATTCGCTAGACACTTCTTGACCACTGTGTAAGTTATCAAGCCAGCAAGCGCACTCACACTTACTTTACGTTATTCCGAATCAATAGTTGTGCTATCCACTCAATTTGTCGCAATTAATCGATTTGCTTGCATAAAAACAGTTGTTCCTGACCTCGATTCTGCCCTGGCTGTAGTGGGCTTCCTAACCCGCACACCGACTGGTCACTCCTCAGATTTTCTGGTAGAAAACCCGATTCGTTACAACATAAATTTGGTACGATATAATTTATACTCTTATTGCTTTGGTAAACGTTTATTTACTTATTTGATCGGTTGTTTGTTTGAAAAGTTATTTATTTAACGTCTGTAGGAAGGATACGCTATCGAATTATTGTATTCCTGGTAGCGGTTTGGTCACACACGAAATAGTGCAAAATTGTTAACAACCGATTTGTATCCACTCACTTTTTTACATATTTCCTTTCTACACCTTCACCTATTCCCTACTGGAAGTGTATTTCTCGCGTGGTATGCATAGAGTTGAACTGATGAAATGTCACTTAATGATACTAGACTATGCTAGGTGGTCCTACTAGTTCTACTTAGCAAACGTGTGTGAGCAAACAGTGATCTCCAAAAACACAATAACTTCTGATTCATTGGTTGAAGTAACGATGTTATGACTTTTAACAGGATGGTACGAAAGCAGACAACACCAAAAGTTTGTAAAATTAATTCCCACTCGATTGCGGTTTTTTCTGCAACCATCAGCTTATATAAGCACAGTCAACAAAAACAGGCCAATCAGACAGTGGACAATATATACACACACCTCGAAAAAATGGAAAATTTGGTCAGATAAAACCGATTCATATATTGTAGTACATTGTAAATATCCCTAAAAATAGTTTGCTTACTATATGCACATTCGACTATTTGTTTGTCGGAGAAGATACGAAAGAGATGCCTGGTAATGAGCATCACAATTGTTTGAGTTTGTAAAGTAAAGCTCTCATGTTCAAGGTGAGTGCTACTCATATTTCGGTAACCAGGGGGTTTGCGTAAAGAAAATTGACCACTGCCAACATTTGTAAAGAGCTTTTGCACTGCGGTAGATTTCTGTTAGTTCCTTCCGAAAATAAGTAGTATTCTCGTGTTGAGTTTCGTTTACAGCTTGCTGGTAGCATGAACTCAACTAAGAACAGGTTTCATGTCATTTCTCAAAGGGAGCGGATTAAAAAGTCTATCTGACTTTGAAACATGTGAGAAAACTACAAGGTGTTCACTTTTAAACATGAATAGGTATAATGATTAGGACTCACCGACTGGGATGCGGATAAGCAATCTGTAAAATCTGGTGGACTGAATTCCCAGATAACCCTCGTCTGATTGTTTATATCCGTTTTGGGCAAAACTGTTGTAACATTACAACTTCTGACAGCTACACCACCCATTCGCACCCCACTCACATAGTAGGGACATGGAACCACTGCATTCTGACCCGCAGGAGTTGTAGGCCAACATATGGTTGATGAAAAATTGGACAGACACAGTTGACCCCAATCGTACATTGACAGTTCTAGACGAGAAACGAACAATTGAAGTCTTAAAGAATCATCATGACTCAGTGTAAGTGGACAAACGACATGGTTAGCATGTCAACCTGACATTTCGTAATGTGTCCCACCAATTCATTATCAAATAGGATTGTCACATACAACATCAAATGAGCTGGCGAGAAAACCTATCTAACAAACGGTCATACTGACCCTTTAGTTCAGATTCGAATTTTATAGGAAGGCGAGTTTAAGGTTCCTCTGTCAAACTCGTATTCATTGTTCTATACGGATCCGATACATAGAAAGCACAAGCTACAGTAAAAAAAACTGACATTTTGGCAAAACGCATTTCAGCAGTAGTGGATAATAGTCTCAGAAAGTGTACAAAGGAAGTGTACAAAGTGCCATCTGTCATAGTGGAACCAACTGTGCTAAGCACGGCTTTAATGGAACTAGCAGTAAATCATTTCAGGATGCATTCATTAGATCGTTTACTCAGTCACCCCGTGGATGAGCCTACCAAGTCGAATCGGTATAAATATGGGAGAGGTTAAACATAGGAAGAGTCAAAAACACGAGATGTTAAATTAATAGCCAATTTTTACTTTGCCGCGCAAAACTCGCACAGAGCACGAGCAGTACCGAATGCATTCAATAATCGGCGGCTGTAAACAATGACTGGTGACTTCGCCGTTGTATGATGCCTATACGAAGGATTTTCCCACTTACCTGAACAAGTACCTATAACATCCTTTCAAAGCAAGATACAGTTGTCTGTTAACTTCAATCGATAATTCTGCAATTATGAGTTTTGAGACGAGTTGAAATCTTCAATATTATTAAACCTTACATATCGCAGTTGAGAATGCTGATGAGTGGTCTGGAATCTGGTTAATTTCAATTTGAAAATCACTCAGGTTTTACCACAGCCTCAGCACTCGAATGGACTTACTAGTCAACTTCTTTCGAAAAATTTATCTGAATCAAACTTCTATTCTTGTTGGAGTTCATTCATGGTGCATGTCTGTCATTAACCAGACTAGAACTTCGACAGGATTTCTGCGACATACTTCGATGGGTGGGCATCAAATACGAGTGATGAAAGTTTCAAAACCTCCTACTACCAGCTTATGTATGACATCAGTGTTGACCACCAAGAAATCCGTTGCATTAGCCATCAACGGGACGATTCAAAATGGAACACACTGAGTATTCTAAATGACATCTGCCTTTGTGGATAACATCAAGAAATAAACTCATGTTAGTATTAATCCAGATGGTAGAGTCGT
Organism: Paragonimus skrjabini miyazakii; assembly: GCA_014338405.1. NCBI lineage: Eukaryota > Metazoa > Platyhelminthes > Trematoda > Plagiorchiida > Troglotrematidae > Paragonimus > Paragonimus skrjabini miyazakii. The sequence continues at coordinate 195,532 of JTDE01000577.1, forward strand.
CGAATGACGAATTGTGGTTGTAAGGCTTTTTGTACTCATCACAGATAAGTCTTTGGTGCAGTTGTATGCTACTAGAATTGTCCTCACCATGCGATTGCCCAGTGCAGTCTTCCTAAAACTTATTACAAATAACTCTAAGTATCAAACTGCCTTAAAAACACAACTCTGTCGATGGCGGAAGATTATCCATCCCCAGTCCACTATTTAATACCTAGCTGCATTTTGGTTCAATAAATTTTTCCTTCTAAGTTGATGATAGACACTGGAGATAATGAAGGGTACCATTATGAATAAGTTAAATATACATTGTAGATTCTAATAATTCAAACTTTATTGAAATGCATAAATGTTCGGGTTCTAAGTGAGAGGGTTTGACTTTGTAGATATCTGTCATGGGGTTCTTCTCTGTTTTAGAAGGATTTAGTTCATAAGTGAGACAGCTAACCACGATGTGTGTTTTTAACTGTTGTGATATTAATTCAGTTCTCTGCCAAATTGTACGGCCGTGTATAAGCTATGGAGAACTCTACAGAGAACAAACGATCCACTTGGGCTGCTGAACTGTCAACGGTTATGAAAACTGAACATATGACCGGTTTGACGATGGCGGTTTCGGTATTCGAGGGAGCTTGCCAGAACTTCGTATCAATACCGACAGGTGTGATGAGTTTTGAGTAAGGCAATCAAGTTGCGCCATTGACAAAAAACATGGTAAGAATTACTAGTTTGTCTGAAATATCTTGAGTGAAACAAAGTGCAGCCATTTCCTCAGGGAAAAGCAGTCTCTGGCCAATGTGTTGACTTTCAAAATGTGACTACGACGGTTTAGTTGAGATTTCAATTTAAGGCAGTTCTTACGGCTTTAACTATATTGTTAGTGCAGGAAAATAAACTTGAAAGCTCATTAATCCCTTAGAGTTACAGGAATGTATATCGATCAGGGACATAAGGCTAAATATATTCGGCTTCTCCGCAATTAGCTGTATCTAACACCGTCAAGTTGGGTGACACTGAGGAGGCAGGTTCGCTCCACATACTTTCTGAAGTTAATTTCGAAATAATCATGAAAAAGTATTATAAGTCAAAGATCAAAAACACAACGTATCTCAAGGAGTGAAATACTTCAACTCTACCACATCGCAATATGATGTGAGTTTTTCACTGTGAACTGTTATTTGTGGTTGATGCGGAGTTACTGCGCAGAACTCGTTGCCCTGCCAACATCTGTCGTGAATAAGATCACTTTCTATGCAAACGTGTACTACGCGAGTACAACTGGAACCCAGCGCTGCACTAGATAACTAGACCCAAGATTGAAGTTTCCATGAAGGAATGTGCACCTTGCTAAATTCTTTTTCCAGAAAGCATCCCAGTAACATTAGGAACAACTGAAAATCTCATACAATCATCGTTAGGAGTTGCAATCGAAATAGTTTATCAGGTTTCCACGGCATCGATTGACAGGTACAAAATAATGATAGTTATGGATTAAAATGACTACAGTGAAGACGTCTATACACACTACTATCCAGTAACTGGGACACCACACCGCTTGATTAAGCAAACTATAGAAAATCGTAATCGACAGCAGTCCATATATTGTCAGGCACGAATTCAAGCAGTTTCTTTATCAGAATGCTATACCACATTTATGGTATGCCTTACCATCCGGTTGTTATTGTGTTGATATTATCTTGTTTTAAATGTGAAACTCAGGATTCCTCGCCTGAAGTTACCTTTGTTGTATTTGTGATATTACAACAATGAATAATTTTCAGTAGTCAAAATAAGACACAGGTTCAACAAAATAGAAACTTTTGCCAGATTTCGAGATTCTGAAAGCAGATATATCGATCATAGTTAATACCCTTCAGCGGAAATGCGTCGGAATAGTATCCCTGTTAGAGATGTAGTCAGTTGAGGCTCTTACTTAACCCACTGTGGGCAAAACGAAGGTCAAACTGGAATAGCCAATCAGGGAAATGAGCAACGACTGCGTCCGGTTTGACTGTAGATAAATGATCATTGAACACATTGTTCCAAAGTGTGTTTTATTTAAGTAGGCGAGTAGATTGAAACAAGGCTGTGGAGGACAACGTCATAGTGATCAGTCAGAACCAACATGGATTCATCCCAGTAGCGAACGATAATGTAAGCGAGTTTGATTTTCTACACACAGAAAATGTCATATCGGGTATGACTATCTGATGGACTGGCGTGAAGAAAAGCAAGCACGTGCTGCATTCACATTATGTCTATACTGACTGCTTAAATCGCTGGCGCCATATACAGCGTAAGCTTCTCGGTATTTGTGTTTCAGACACGAATAGGCCAAAGCATTATCTTGTCTGACCAATCTGTCTGGCCTGCTTATTTTTAGACACTGATAATTGGACGTTAGCCCGAATATCCGGAGGCTGTTTAAGCTCACACTCTATGGCATTCACTTCGATTATCAGGTGGGCCATGCGGACACACTGTAAGGGGTTACGTGAGAAATTTTAACAACCCTAAGTTAAACATAACACGGCACTGCTCAAAAAAGTGACTGAATTCTGAAACAGGGAATTGTAGTACACATCTTTTTGCGGGTAAATGTACACATCTCACCTTCTTTAGATCGATTTTGCGCACATTCGTTTTCAATTTCCTGAATGATCAATGCACTTTCTTCCTCTGTCAGATCATAGACTTTCGAATCAACCTGAAACAAAATTGAGTTGAAGTCATAAGCTATTGTGAAATTGATTTTTATCAATCAGTTAATCAAATGAATAAGATAAGTATGTTGCATTCAAAACGACCTCTGAAAAGGGTCGACGGTTCTTGCTTGACAACATAGATTGGGGTAACGATCATCTGAGGTGCAAAAATATTCAAAGACGTTTGTGTACAATCGAATCGTTGCCTTCAGTGCCGTAATCACATCAGGCCGTATATGGTGATTGGTTGCTAACAGTCCTCGGTGTGGATAATCTAAAAGCGGCATGGTCAAGTATATCGTAAATGATGTGGTTTGCATAAATCTAACAATTTTGTTCAACCAAGGCGGTCGCGTCAGGGTGGTTAGCAATGCCGAGCGTTAAATTCAATTGCTTGCTCTCTTTTAAACAGTCGACACGATGTTTGCAGCAAGAAATGCTACTTGCAAACAACAAAGTGACAGTTCGTAATTCAACGACCATGTGTCGTTAAGTAAAACACCGCTGCACTATTCTGTCCCATCAAATTCAAGCCAGACACAACGTGTGAACCGAAGTGTGTTAGCATCGCGGTGGGTTAGTTTGAGCATTCAGATATACATTGAGTTCCAAAAGAATGGTAGCTGTCCACGCATTACAATGGACATCAAACCTTTCTAAATGCCAACAACATTTTTTAAACTAAAAATGACTATCATGCAAGAGTATTTGAACGTAAAATGCTTGAATGTCTAAAGGCTTTATATTTTACAACGTTTTTGAAAGGGCATTCTATGTAAAATACAGCGCTGTGGAAGTGAAAGAACGTTTAACTTATCACTTACTGATTACCTCATGATACTATTTTAGCGGTGCATTTCAGATTAACGAGTAAGCAACAACACCAGACACAGACGAACCTTATCTACATCAGTCTTACCCCCACCTAATAGGCAAAAGATTCGACCAACCAGTTCAGTGGCAGCGCAGATTGGCCCAACCATGACAAATCCCACGTGACCTCTGTTCCTTTTTTAGTGTGATTTCGATTACAACGCTCCTGATGAAGGCCACCCAAGGTGGTTGAAACGTGGAGTATTAAAACTTGCTCATAACGTTGTGTAATTCTCAATCCATTTATCAGTAAGCAACAACATTTTTTTCTTTACTGATGTCCAGTTACTCAAGGTAGATTGAATTACGTTCAACGCGTCGCTGTCAAATGTGTTCGCGACTTCATTTCAGAAATTTAATTTAAGTTAATTTAATTTATTTTACACTTAATACGCTGTCTTGAGTTACAGTTGGAAAGTCGGGGGTTTGCTAGATTTAGGTTTAACACCTTCCACGTTTCATTGCAGTTTTTGCATTCATATAGACTCTTCAGCCAGCGTCTCTGGAAAATACTTGGCTAGAAATTCATACATTTTGAGGTCAATAAAAGTCCGCGTCAATTTTACAACAGATATTTCAATATCGGTCTCGCTTCCCATGTGGAGTACTGATGTTGACTAACCTTGAGCGTAAACACGAGCTGCTGGGAGGAGAACCTGCATGAATACAGAAGAATAAATTTACTGACAGTGATCTCCAATTAATCACAGCTCTGCCAGTTTATTTTAATTGTTGAGATTAGCCACACTTTCGTAATATAGAACATTGTAACCACTAGTTTTAAGAAAAAGAGACAGGAGGGAGTTCACCAATATAAATATTATAGCTACTGTCCTGATTACCTTAAACTAAGGTTAATACGCTTACTGAAAAATCTGAAACGTCCGCCGTTCGACCAGCGACAGTATGCGTTTGATGCATCGGCTGAAACACACTCCTTATTTCCATCGAGTATACTAATCGTTTCCCTACATATCCGTTCATTTAAACTAAATGTGATCTCTTTGAAACAAAGGGTGGCTGTTGTGCACAATGAGTCCTGCGCGACAAGGTTACACGCCTAAAATTTCCCCAAAGTTCTCCATACCGTGTTGGTCGAATGATGCAGTTTGTGATAAAGCGCAGTCCGACGTTAAGAAAAAAATCAAGCAAGTTTTGCTAACGTTGCAGCATGGCAAACACTTTAAAGAATGTCGGTAGACATTCACTGAAAAATTGGTACACACTCTGAGCACTAATGACCTGCAATAGTCCTCGGACACATTCGTACTTAGTTCCACCTGGATGTTGGCTCACGATCCTCATGAACCAAAAGTGTCAATGCATTGTTAGTCTCAATTGGGTAACCGTCATGATAGGACAGACAGTTTAACATACAAACTTCAATGTTTCTAGCAAATAACACATTTTCTAAACTGATGTTTAACAAAAGCTTTTCTTTGCAAGAGCAATATCTACTTTCGGTTTGGTGAAGCGAAAGCTGTTGTTAAAAATCAATGGGAGCCCAACTCTTGTTACACTGTGTATGTATTGTATCCAAGCATTTTTGTAGTCGATTCCTTGTCGTGGATCGACATGCACACATATATATATGTACATATTACATACAAGTGATGAGGTTTACTTGCCAAAGGGTTTGTTGAACGGCTACAAACGAACCAGTAAAACACCATAACTGAGTTATTGGGCAGGCACGTAATCTTTCCAGTTTATAGTGATCAACTCAGAAACAGTGAAGTCCTTGCTGCCAAAGCGATTGACGAAAGAAGATGTAGAGGTATTGAACACAAAAACGCCAGCAGATCTTTTTTACTAATAAAAATCGGTAACCTCAAAGCCGATCTTGTGACCTATACAACAGCCATGATTCTGTGCATCTCATGATTCCGCAATATTGATTAACTCAATCGCCGTTTGCCTCTGATCTTGAACATTTGGAAGTCAGTTCGCCTGTTCTCGACGTTATACCTGGCCGACCTTTTTGAGCCGTTTCAACTACCAATCTATGTATTGATCTTTCGAAACGTATTTGAATTGTTAGACGGATTTTGGGGTATTCACGTTTAGGATACAGTCATGTTTTGTTGGTCTAACACATGTTTGCAAATGTGTCCCGTATTGTGTTTAAGTGAATTGATGAAAAATGGAATTTCAGTCGATGGCATAGGGGAATTGCTGTTTAGCTACACATATTAGATCCCGTTAATTATTGGTGGTGACGTTTGCTGACAAACAGATGGAGTAGCAATGAAGTAAAACCAAAGTAATTGATGACAAATATTGTATGGGTAAGTAGGAGGGTATGGTACTTGACTTTGTACTATACCAATTACAGAACTGTTATTTTTCTTTTCCGAGTTTGATTAAGCTGTCAGCACAATATATACGTCCTAGGTGAACTCAACCGTGCATATGGAACGCATGAATACTTAGAACCTATAGCCAGACGGCGCCTCCTATTTCCTGAAATGGAATTGTCGATTGATTTTTGAACCAGTCTCGTTTTATTACACCGGAGCAGACTGAAGATATACGTTGTAATTAGTTGACATTTCGCCTGTTCACTTCATTTGCAACCGTACAACAAGCAGGTTGTATAAGTCAGACAACATTTAAAAACCGGGAGTTGTCCGGTTTGTGTTCACACCGGGTATTATGCACCGAGGATCCAGGTGACCCATATCACAACACTTCGCTGCTTACTGTGTTCAAGTTCACTTGGCTAACTTATTGTTTTAATGACTGTTTGCAGCCATAGAGCGTCACGTACGGTGCAGCAACGTTTTTGATGCAAAAATTTGAAGCACAGAGGATGCCCGATCGAATGTCTACCTTATGACGCTAGAAACACCAGCTCAGTTTGGGCAATAACTTACAAGTTGCAGAATGTTTCTTGTAGTTGAGTATAGAAGATCCACAACCGTATGGCGTTACTATGTGATCTGTTCGGTTGACACAATATTTCGCGAGTTGATAAGTCAATCACACAGGTCACTCACTCTGCGCTAACGACTGTAAATTCGGAAAAGTAAATACTTGTCCTAAATTCATTACTGGCATGTCACTTGTTCGTTTGCAGTAGTTCAGCTCACTTTACAGATAGTGCTACTCTGCACTTGTATGAGCAAATCAGAAACTGTCGTCAGTGGGTATATCTGATTACTCGCAAGTGTATTGCCCATCATTATCTGGTTAGCAACAACCATTAGGTCAACTCTGACCAAACAATCATATTCTTCATAAAGTTCCATCAAGTTGAGGAATGTGCCATTTTCAGTGAACGTTAAGCACCGCCAGAACCAAGGCAATGAAACAGACAATGTTCCTTCAACTGTTCCAGCTGTCTTAGCGACTCAGTGACTCATCTAATTGCTGACAAAGTACTAAAAGTTCTACTGGCTTTCTCTTGCAAGCTGAAGTGATATTATAGTATGCGTGTTAACCGATAATCAGCAGGTTATGGGATATTTTAAATTTAGGAATTCTGGAGTGAACTAGTGAATTTTCATGCGAAAGATCTTTCTGTACTTCGTTAAGAACACAATCAAACTTTTTGAGATGATTCACTTGCCATCCCCGCGTTATCTCTCTCGTCACTAATTGTACCGAACCAAATAAGTGCACTGATTTCACAGTCACGTCAATAACACGGCTGTTTCAGATAGTATGTTAAATTGATTACCCCCCTCTTTATTCACACAGCCGTGCCCAGCCCTGTTTGTGCGACCCCAGAAACCCAGTGTAGCGTTTTGTACAGTATTTTTTATTTCATAATTCTCATTGTTATTCATGCTTTCTACTTTCCTCAACTGCACATGTACAGCCCACGTTTAAACCAAGCTAATCGAATTAATCACTAATGGATAAATACAAAATTGCATTTTTCGGGTCGCGAGCATTACGTTCTCCTTGAGTTCAGTGTCGCGGGTAAACAGATTTGTGAAAAGCTAGATGTTAACGGAGTCAGCCGTCCATTGAGCTAAATTTTCTTATTTATCTGTCGTCGGAAGTATCTTCGCTGTTACCTCAAAATCACTTGGGAGCAACACGACAGATTGTAGTAATTAGATACTGCAATCGGTGTAATGGAATTCTAGGCTAACGCACCTTAACGAACTACTGTGAGTCAATTGCCTTCATTTTCATCAACTTTTTGATCTCGTATTCACACCTGAATTGTATATAACGTTTAGATGCACTACATAAATTGGTGGGCCCGTATTTTTTACATTTGCATATTGTACAACTCTGTTCTTTTTGATTCCGTTACTGACAAGCTCAGAACCCCCAGCATATTGGCGATGATTTCTGATTTCGACGCTGAACGCAAAGAGAACGTAAGGCTCGCGACCCGAAACATGCAATTTGTATTTATCCATTATTGATTAATTCGATTAGCTTGGCTTGAACCTGGGCTGTACACGTGCAGTTGAGGAAAGTAGAAAGCATGAATAACAATGAGAATTATGAAATAAAAAATACTGCACAAAACGCTACACCAGCCACACATAACACCGTCCTTCGTACCTTATTTCTGCAGAGGCACAGCCACAGTTTGACACTTCAGGTTGCTCGACATAGATACCCAGATACCTTAAGTTCTGAACTTGTCTACAGCGAGTTCACCCTGACTGTGACAAAATCGGTGAATCTTAAGCCTCCCGTTCAGCCCATACAGGCCAATGGTAGCCCATTATCTCCGTTGCTAGACTGCCAGCAACTTCTGTCAGGAAGACCAGCCACATTATAAATGTACAAACGGCCAAAACTTGTACACCAGACTAATGCATCGGCTTGTGTATCAATGTGCCGTAAATGCCGTTAGCTTGAAAACGCAGCCTTAAGATAGTTGTATGACAATGAGTCACATTTAAGAGATGGAACAGTCAGTTTCTTTACAATTTTGAAAAATATTGCAGACCTTTTTTTCACACCACTTAAGACCTACAATACATTTGCCCGGATCGCTCAATAATATTTTGAAACCCACTTAGTCAAAAAGTAAGTAAGCTATATAACATTTTGTTTTCTGTTTCATTCATGTCAAAAGCAAAGTGAAACTTTAAACTTATAACAAGCAACATTCACGTGAATAATCGGTGAACAGTTTGGTAATTCAGCTTCTTGAAACTGATCAGGGAGCTTAACGGCTGCGTATTAATATCAGTTCGCTGTTGAGCAGCAAGATTGTATCATTTTGACACTTAATCAAGTTTTCTCTTTCAAAGTTTCGTTGTGCAAATGTGTTATCATAGTATTCAACTGTAAAGTATCGATATATTAATTTGTCGAAACCTGGATTTAATTAGTCGCCTCAGTACATCCGGCAGAAGTCACACATTCCGTTTTGACGCCTTGCTGTATGACTGTGTTGCAAATAGTCAAGTGTGTTTTAGCGAAAGCGTTTTTTTCCTCCGCACTGTTGAATAAAGAAATGGCCGGAATTTCTTAGTTCAAAACATTCCTGTAAAAAGCATTCCCTGCGCTGTGCAATCAATAACTGTGATTTTGTGGATAACCTTAACATCGTCCTCAGTATTAGTCACAACAAATGAAACACATCTTCACCCGAAGACAAAACTGTGCCTTCGTTTAAACCCAAAATAACGAGTAAAGACTATACTCGAACTCAAGTCTTCTCCTTTTCAAAAATGCTGTTTGACTGAGTTCAAACTAAATATAATCATGCGCTCTGTAACCAACTACTGTAAAGCACTACTGAACTTTTCCGTGAACTTACCTTGCTGTTTTTACAAAGTTAGAAGATTTCTGCCAGCCGCTGTGGTGAGACACATTTATCCCTTAAAAATGTAAGCTGTTATGAGGCAGCAGTCATACTTATAGTGATGACCTGGAGAACGTATGCAGCATAAACTATAAAATCTTCATACATTAACAGCAAACACAATCAGCGCCATGTTAATTTGCACCAACAGATATAGCCCACACAATTGGTTCTAAAACACTCAAACAACGACAGCGCTCTAGTGGATAATTCATCTTAGGACAATTAATCCTAAGAATACTTCTGTCTGTGGCACAGTTTGAAATAAACATACGTTGAACCCCGGGCGCAGATGAACAGCATTCTTGACATCGATTCACTCAGACTACGTACAAAATCATACTAGTGTGGACATCGTTAAAGTGACCTGCACTCTGAGTCCCCTGCCATTTGCGTTTAAGTGGATAGGTTTCAATACTGCACGGATCAGTAACCAAAGTAACGCTGTGGAAAGGAGATTGGAAGTTTCTATCACGAGCTCTCCGATATATTTTTTGACAGATTGTCTTTTGAGGTTATTCTAATCACGGGCGCGTTATTTTCAAAAAACCATCCCCTCAACTAGCTGTTTGTAAAACAAGTTTGATCCCAACACTGTATTTCGTAGCTACACTTATATGAACTCACTAATGCTAACGCTGTTGACCTATTTTTTAAGAACGTTTTGAGTTGGAAATTGCTTATGCAGTGTTAACTTGGATCGTGATGAACTCTCACGTGAAAACATTAAATTAGGAATGGATTGTCCTGGGCAAAGTGGGAGGTTACCATCCTTAGCAGTATGGTTCTCGAGGAACACAATGTTAGTGGTTGCTTTGTTTCTCATGTTTGAGAAACATTTGTTTACACTGCATATTGATTCATACCTTGAATACGCAACAATAAATCGATGATGGAAAAAATGTGAAGGTTTTATTTTCGACTTGCAGACAAGTGGGGCAAACATCAGAAACCATCCGACATATCAGTTGTACAGTGCTCAGGAATAATCGAGGTTCATAACGACTTCTTTCTCACTGCAAGATTAGTTTCCTCATCTAGCAATGTCAAGTCATCGATGATGGTATGAGATGCCGAGTTGTAGAATGCCTGAAGGATGTGAAGTTTACACGTGCTGAGAGTTATTAGAATGGGACTGTTATGTTCGAATCCGTATGCAGTCGACGGTAACCCTTACAGGTTGTAACAGCGTTAGAGAGAACTCTTGACTCAGTAGAAGTATAAACTATATTGTCGCATTTACAATCTGTACCGTCATTCTTATGCATGTGAACAAATGAGTCGTTGGTCGCTGAAGGCGCGACTAGTCACAACGCAGCTTGAGATCTAACACGAGCGTGGGGCACCCAGATGGCCTTGACGCGTATATAACACCACTTCTGTCTGAACTCGAAAGCCAGGTCAACACCGTAGCTAGCGATCTGTATCCTGTGACGGGCTGATCAACATAGTGTTGGTTTGTCGAGGATCACACAGAGTGGACGTGGTAGTAATTTGTGTGCATCTGTTTGCACCAGATTTGTAGGTTGTAGGCTCGTAAGTTCCAGGTCCGCAGGTCCGAGCTATTCCAATAGGTCTTGACACTGCCGGTTGACCTTTGCTCGCGTGCAGCTCTTTCAAGCGGACGAACGTTCCAGACTGTATTGTTGATGTTCGTTTTCTGTAAGTAGACACAACGACGTTTCCAACGGTGGAAACGTTCGTCGGTTGTAAGGTACTTGGATTCCGACGTTAACTGCATGTAGAAGGATACTTTCTTTAAATCTGTCTTTAAGAAATACTGAGCGTCAGCCATCTTGACCAGTAGCTGATCGGCCATTGGGGGTATGAATTTATCCGACGAAATCTGCCTACTTCCCGCCTCTCAGTCATCCCATTTTCACATTCTATCACCCTCTTGTAGCACCGTGACTATAAGGTGAACCCATTTGGAACTGTCGATCTGTTCGACTAAGTCGATCGGAAACACTTTCTCTATGACAGCAGTAATTGATTTCTGGTTGGCCAAAGGAATCGGGCGCGGTTGTGTTATCGGAGAAGCGGAATCGAATTTCATCTCGAGAGTTGTCGTACGCCAGTGTACACAATTGGTCACCATTCTTGTGTCCGGTGAAGGGAGATGGGACTCTGAAACCCATGTTGTTGCTACCCAGTGAGTGTAGAATTAGGTACTGAATACGTGTGTTCTGTCAATAACGATGGCGGGTCATTAACAGGAGTATTTTGGCTCGTTTGCATTACTTGACTAGCTGTGAACTGCTCCAACGGTTCCACAGCTTCCCGTTTCAACTCGAATCCTCCTGTGAATACGTCCGTTTTGCACCCCCATTCACGGTTAAGTACAATGACAGCATCATTTAACGAAATTTCTGACTGCAATTCAAGTGCGTCGAAGTGACGTTGTCCTTCATTGCCCAGCAAGTGACGAAGCAGCTTTAATTTTAGGCTCTCCCTGAAAGTAGCATCAATCAGTAGCAAATCCAAGTACTTTGTAAATGTAGTTTTCTACAGTGTTCACTCACTTTCGGTTGGCTCTGTGGCAGCGTCGCACCAGTAGGATTCCGGAAGTTGCTGATTAGAATTCATCGGACAGGTTCGTTTACCGCGACGCTAGTACGGTATTCGTATACGTGTGCTATTAACAGTAAGCCTTACAGGTTGTAACGGCGGTAGAGAGAACATGTGACGCAGCAGAAGTACCAACTATGTTGTCCTATTTGCAAGCGGTAGTGTCGTTCTTGAGCGCGTGGACAAAAGGGTCGTTGGTCGTTGGAGGCGCAACCAGTCACAACGCAGTATGAGTCATAACACGAGCGTGGGGTACACAGGCGGCCTTGACGCGTATACAACAGAGACCACTACAGTAGTTATGAGGCTCAAGAGAATCCCACATTCAGAGAGACTGGTTGAATTAGGTCAGTTCAGATGCCCCATTTGACATCTCCTTCTCAAGCACACAAAATATTCCATATCCTTAGCTTATCTGATGCGAGACATCCAAATAAACAAGGATGACTTATTATTGGACAATCCGCTGAAACTGCATTTTGTAATAGACAGGGTGATGTGTCAAGAAAACCATTTCAGTATTAGGAGCTGTTCGCACTGGATTACATTTCGCAAATGTGCGATCATAACAAGGTTGTTTGAAAGTTTCAAAATTTTACTCAATCGGTGTATATTCTGGTCTACCTGCATATGTCTGTAAATATGCACATGGGACGGACGTTGTTTCTATTTGTTTCACCGTGTGTTACCGATATGACCGCATGCCAGTAATTTCACTGAAGCATCCTGTAATTCACTTTTGTTCAAGTGTTTTGTATCTATAAAGTGTCTAAGGAGTTTTTTCCACCAACACAGAAGCGAGAAGACACAAGCGGAGGTTTCTGTACATTTCACAACTTACTGACTAATGAAGCTGTACACCAGAATTAATGATTTCTGGTGGTTTAGGCACTTAATCTCTTAGGTGGCTTATCTACACAACTTACCAAAACTGTGCTAAACGGTAAGATGTGTGTAACTAGCCAACTTAAAACGTTGAAGCTGAAGTGGTGGATGCTCTAAACTTCATCCCCTAATGCGATAGTTTAAAGGTTCTGGCTGTTTCCTTATCGAAAAAAGTATTACGATAGTTGGTGATTTAGTTTGTTAATCAATAACCACCTGATTTAAAGGTTTGTTTTAACATAAGGTTGCGGAATATCGTGGTATCCCGTGGCCATATAATAAAACCATACAACTAGTGACATGCCTAAGAGGGTACCGCAATATGTGGTGGTAGCAGTATGTTAGCCCAAACTGTGGCAGCTGAAGTATTACAAAGTTAGATACCTCAGTCCTCGTTAAATAGGCAACACATTTACACAACTGCAAACAATCTGTTGGCGGCTGTTAGGAAATTACATCGCACTAAATCCGAATGGGTGATCCCCTATATAAAGCGGAGCATATCATTATGTACATTGTGATTCTACGTAAAATGATGATGCAAAACTGTTGATGGCGACAGACGTCTGGAGAACGAGTAACGATTTATGGTAAATGAAGTCAGCTATTGAAAACGACGCCTCATTAGTAACTACTCCCAGCCAATCACCGCAGCCAAAGTATATGTCCATTACCTCGATAAAGCCAGCAGGAACAAATTTCTAATCAGTATACTTCGGGTAACAGTTTGATTACTTTGTCGACTAAGCACTTACGCTATTAAAATCATGTTTGGAATGACGAAAATGCCAAAAGCTGGTTCCATACTATATGGAATACTGCCTTGCACAGATATCTCGAGATGAGCGATCCTTTCCATGTGATATGTTTATCTGCACCCCACAGAATGGTTTAAAATAGTATTAGATTTGTTTCCACTGTGGTTTTTATCTCTGAGAATTTCATCACTATCACGACTCATTGGACCGAACATCTAAGTCCCATCTTACTTAGAATGCGATAATTAAGTTATTGTTGGTATTCTTAGGTAGCAATTACGTCTGAAACACTTCCTCTGTGGATTGCCACTCACTTATCTACCACCCGCTAGCTCGTCAGGCGCACTAAGCTGCGTGTACTTCATTTTCAAAAAGGATGCTTTGGCAGGTACGAACTATATGTGTACAAAATAATCAAGTCGGGGTAACACATTTCGGGAATATTCCAGTCGAGACACTTTCTGAAGATTACTTTGATCCCAAATCTCTCACGATGAATCATATGAGCTTGACTGTTTCCACCACTCTTATACAAAGTAGACAGGGTGAAAATTAATATTATTATGAAAACCCTACCAATAAGTGTTTCTTTCTGCTGCACGCATACTTCAAAATTGAATTAGTCGCCCATACTCGTATTTGTTCATATGTAGAGTACATCGTGATACCGTTTCAACTAAACTAAATCGGTTAATTATGTTGTTCAGATGCTCTAAGGATGGAAGTTAGTCATTCCCAGGTCTCCGATCAATAAGTCGTGAAGGGTGAAGTGAAATACACTTTGCAACAAACAGTAAGTTTGTGCAAATTTACTCCATCCGTTTGTACGTCACTAACTTGCATACAATGAATGTGTCTTATCCCCCGCAAGATACGACATCGACAGATCTGCGGATGCAGTACGTTTGTGGCAAACTTAGTTATCCTGACAATTCGGATGAATGTCTTGAAAATCCACGAGACTTTATTCGGAAGGTAAATGTGACTGCTGTAACCGTTGTTCTGCAGACATACACGGTGAATATCCAAAATGGTGTGCTTATGATTGCAAAGTATCCGATTTGGGTTGAATCCGTAGAGTATGGAGTAACTTCAGTCGCCACGAGACCGGAACAGTATTCCACCAAAACGATGTCACTCCACCTTGCTGACCGTTCGATGGCGTGAAGCCAACTTGATTGAGGTCTATGTTCGTTCGTCTAGTTGAACAACAGTGTGAAGTCCTTCACTGTTGCAAAAATACTTCAGATTCGTAAAAACTAGATACAAAGGACGGTGACCGAATTATATCCTTGAAATAACACTATTACGTCTGAGTCAGGATGCCAGGAATGGCCTCAATGAAACAAAGCTAATCATCATAAACCGCCTATTTACGTGAACTCCCTGAAAATAATTAATATAAATGGAGGTAAGATAAAAGACGCATGCTGGCAATCACAGAAGCCATTGTAACTCGCCCACACTTACTACCATTGTACACCCAAAAATAATTACTAAAAAACATCGAAAACCCGAGGGAGAAAATTCGTTTTTAATGCAGCATGCGCTCCACTTTGCGTCACATCAAAAAATATTTTTACCAGCCTCCCAGTGTGGATCGCTCACGGCATTAGGCATGAGTGCCACTGATTCATCACTCCATCACTTCACATTTTCTCCTATACGTAGTCTTCAACTGTTTAATCCACAGAGAGTAAAATGAACCTTTTTCGGGCCAATTTCACATTGCTGTCTTATCCGACTCTGCATAAGTCCTGAGCATCCAGTAAATAACAAAACTACAATCATCAATGTTTATTTACACCGCCAGACTTGTCTATGATATACTGGATTTTGCATCACCGTCAGCATCCTTTAATAATCACAATTGTGCCAAATGAAACTGGTCATCTCAAGGATAACATCACATGCTATATTTCGCTTGCGAAGAACACTTCTCCAGTGACCGAGCATGCTCAGTTTGTCTGATGTTACTTCAGGCTCGCAGCTGCCGCATTTATCAATGACATTCCGAGGCAACTTCACATTATGTTTTTGTCCAAATGTGTATACGGTCTGAGTATGCTTGGTTCAGTAAGCTTTCAACCAACAGGTTTCGTTATGAGAGTTCGCCTATCCTCAGTTTGAGGAGGAATAAAGTGGCTTTGTTTAAGTTGAATTAGGAAAAATACGTAGAGGATTAAACTTAGTACAACTCCTAAGGATACAAAAAGGATATTCGCAACACAAGCGCCCCTGACTTCCATCCTTCTGAATATCAGACAGCATTCTGAAACATACGTGTTCATTGGCATTCTGACCCTAGCTAAGAATCCGGAATCACCCTACCGAAGCAAACTTCAAAGTGAGTACCTGCATAATCCGCACCCAAATCATGCGCTGACCACTAAGCTGTCGCTCCTGGCCTAACCCATCACTCGTAAACAAGGCATGGTGGGGAAGGCGATGGACTGACATTCGCAAAATGTGGCCAAACCAACGAAGCCTATGAGACGATATTAACATAGTTAAGAACCGACAGATTTTATCCGTTTCCGGGACACCTCATCGAACTTTGTCACTAATGACACAGCCTCCCCACCACACGCCGCGCATATTTTGAAAACACCTATGGTCAAAAGCGAGTACTGCGAGCGAACGGACCAGGTTTCGAATGCAGACAATGGGATCACCCTTGCACACTTACGGACACACTCTCGCCCTTCCAAAAAACGACTAAGATCATAAAAATTCCACAGATAGTTTGAGTAAGTATACACCATCCAGGCCCTAGCCATACAGTTTGTGATTTCATTAAATATTCTACCAGCGCTGATACAGCGCTCAAGATACACGAACACCCCAACAGCTTCTAACGGTTTACTATCGATGGTGATACCAAGCGCAGAGTCCTACTAATCTTGCAACAGTGCCCTGCGTTTAGTAAGTCCAAGGGCTATACTAAGTTTATAAACTAAAGCTTCTAGTCTGTTCGAAATTACGTGAGCGCCCTAAGAACATTCAGCGATTAAGATGATGCCATTTTTACCCTCTAACTCTGGGAGTTGAATGCCCGGGAGCATTTTCACGCCATCATATTCACTGTTTGTGAAGACAAAAATTAAGTTATCGTTCATTGCAGAGTTGAATGAGAAACCGGAGACTCGGTGAACTTGTTGCACCCTACTTGAGACACCGTAGGTAGTTGATACATTGCCGTGTACCCTAATCTTGTCCGAGGTCTGACAGTGAATTTCTTACAGGATTTTCACGAACTTCTCAAGCACACTGTTTATTGGAAAACCTAGAATGTGGCTCCCTAAAAGTAATCAAAATTTATTGTAGTGTCCAGAAGGACAACTGTTAGCCTTTAATATGAATGGTAGAGATCAAACATCTAGTGGAGTGTGAAGTTGTGATCATAGCAGCTACGTTCGGATAAAGTCACGCGTTGTGTTGAGTCTTCGAAGTACGATGGCTTAAAGCAACGTCAACGTTACGAGGTATTGAAGTAATCCTTCGGTGATTTGCAAACAGAGTATGTGGGCCATTTTTGAAAATGGCGATTTCGTTAGGCAAACCCCAGTCAGCTGAAACAACTTCACTGATTCAGAATCTCTGTGGCGGAGCTGTATGCCTTTTAACTAACGCCGGATTTTCGGCTACAAAAATGGTAGATGGGAATTCGTCAGAGTTATTGCTTTGTGACGTTTAAGGAACCTAATCTCAATTGAGTTTTCTTCTACCGAGAACGGAAAAATGCCAACGGAAAAACGAGCACAGACGCAGCCACAAAACGTAATCGGTGATGCGATTTGCTAGTTGAACTGCTGTTGAAAGCGCTTAATCCAGTATCCCGAGCGTAATTATGGGTTACAACTTTGCGAAAGTACATCAGAAGGATCGTCCGCGAGCCTTTTGTGCCATCACTTGTTTCAAATGAGAGAGCAACAGGAAAAACTTAAATTAATTAGACGTGGTGGCTAGTTCTATGTTTCAACAGATATTTTTCAGAACATATCAATCAACCAAAGCGGACAGACGGTGTGCATTCAGTAATCGATTTCCATTGTGAATTGCTTGGCCGACTGATTGTAACTCACCGTTTAACAAATTTCCGTATTTAATTAGCAACCCTTATTGTTCACCACTGACTCGTTCAGCAATAACATTAGAGTACCGGTAATTGCGGCTAAGTAACTGTTGTTATCAGACGCATATGCACTTGTGTGAGGGGGTTTGTCTCACCCAAATCACACCTTGTTTAAGACCAGAACTGACCAGCATCGGTTTCATACACAGACCGGGCGCAGATAAATTGAGCTTGGAGAATGCGATTGATTAATTATTCGGGGTGAGTCAGCCTTGCTTTCAGTTTTCACGGCCGCCAGCCGCCGTGATGTCTAACATTCGACCACCTTAGAAAGAGCTTACCTGGCTTAGCCGGTCGTTCGGACGACGACGGCCAAAGCCTATGTTATGCTTACATGAGTGGATCGTTTATACACCAACAGACAGAAAAAATGGTGTGCTGCAGGTGCTATCCTTTTGCGTTCTAGTCTTTACGAGCTAACGCAAGTGCTCGATGCTCGCCTTGACCTTGTGAGCCTATGCTTTTGTCAGTCTGGCTACTCGGTTTTGTTGAGCCAGCTTTGTTTACTCCCATCACCCGATGCGTCTGTGCTCTTTCCTTCCTTAGGAGTAAACCAATTAATGCGTCTGTCAGCCTACACATACGTGCGCTGGTTATGCAACTCGCCGGCCGAAGAAATCTGTGGAAACTCCTTGGGACATCTTAAATTGTTAGCAGGATATGCGAAAGTTATATCCAGACATCCTGAATCGGGGAATGTTCAGCAACATGGTCAGTATCATGTTGAAGTGGAATTCCATTTTAGCATAAAGGTTTTTGAAATTAGACTGCAAATGTGCATCGACAGAACTGGTAAATTTACCAAATGCAACCTTTGAACAACACGGCAGACTGCACTGTTGACACTGTCTATCTAACCTACGAATTGGCGGAAAATCTCAACGTGTTCCAGTACGCGAAAGGATTGAAAATTCTAACTAACAGGACATCACACGTTGATGATTTAAATTCACGGTTGTTCCTCGGTGCTTTT
This sequence comes from Paragonimus skrjabini miyazakii, assembly GCA_014338405.1. Classification (NCBI taxonomy): domain Eukaryota; kingdom Metazoa; phylum Platyhelminthes; class Trematoda; order Plagiorchiida; family Troglotrematidae; genus Paragonimus; species Paragonimus skrjabini miyazakii. The sequence goes on from JTDE01000577.1 coordinate 214,211, forward strand.
GTATGTGTACACTTCACAAAATTCAAACTATTGTACCAGTGTTTACCACAGAATGGTGAACAACGGCTACGTCACTACCACGCAGACCGAAGACAACCCCTCATTATGTGTCCGATTGTCAGAATGAAAATCTAGTCATTTATGCAGTTTTTTTTACTAAAATGTTTTTGTATGACCATTTCATGGTTTTGCGCCAAGTAACTTGTTCTAGCCAACATGGTCTGGTATTAATTTTCATCTTCATAGTCGTTGCAGCTAAGCGGAACAGTCAGACGGTGAGTGGAGCCCTGATATATCACACTTGGGTTGCAATGCCACACTTAACAAGAGATCACACGAACTCCTTCCCCCTGAGTCTGTCTGGCAGCTGCCAGTGAATCACGCAGGCCGCCAAACGGTGCAACAGCTATCGTTGACCTAACCCGGTTACTAGTGGGTCTTGATCGTGGAGTATCCGTTCTCACTTCTTGTAATACTGCACTAGAGTGGTCTACACAGCTTGGATCATTGTGGAAATAATGCTACAAAAGCCCTGTGGAACATACTAAGTTGAATTCGAATCAAAAAATTTGACACCTGGACACCCTTAAATAGGAAGGATACATACCTCGTAATAGGTATTTACCAGTGTGAAGACAGCACATACATTTTTCGAACATTTTCAACCTTTGAAAAAGGGTATCCACCTTCCCCAACTATTTACATAAAAAAGACGTAGGTTCTAAATGACAAACGTAACTCCGACAGTGTGAAAACAACTTGAGTTTTGTATTCAATGCACTCTTTGGAGTAAATAAATGAGCAAAACTGTTCTTTCTTTGGACATATATGTTTAACAACAACGTGCATATCAGTGACGTTATTCTGCTGGTGAATTGGGTTTACACATTTGGCCTTATCCTATGCAGCGGTCATTAACTCGAACTTTCTCCTTTTAACAAAAATTGTATATTCGATATTTACTCATACACTATCTTTCTAAATCATCCGCAATGTCCAGTAAGACCAGTTTTCGTAAATATAGCGCGCAAAGTAATTTACTGTCAGACCATAGTCAGTCTTTACTGATTCGTTAACTACGGTACAAATATTCAAATAATCGCCCATTTGTGATGCATTCCATGTTCCCTGTACAAATTAAATTTGCTGGTAAGGATTTGCGAATCTTATATTTTTAATACAACCAAGATATTTCATGCGAGCATCTGGCTATCTTATTGCGTGCTCTCGGTTCCTTCATGATTGATTGAACAGTTTCTAAACAGCAAAACAATTTATAGCATTTGATGGAATCCACCTTATTTCCTGATCGTTTCAATATATTCTCGTTCTTTTTGTTCAAATATGAAAAAGTTCATAGAAGTAACATTTCAAGAGTGGACAATAAGAACTGATGTACAACGAATTAAATTCTTTATATCCTACAGATCAAAATCGTTAAAGCTCATGGCTACCTGAAATGAAGAACGAATGTATTACCATTAGAATCTCGGTTCATTAATGTTGATTGAATATTTACCATCCACTTTCGTGGGTCTGGTAATTACCGTATTAAAAGTGGCATTAACATAATCGTACAGAGTCAAATGTCATCCAACATTTCAGGTTAGATTACGGTATAATATACCAATATACAGAATCCAATTTTTGCAAAACATTTTAAAGTTTCCTATTATTGTCTGGTTGCATTTATCAGCTTGAAACAATTTTGACCGTGCATCGTCTAAAAGGTTATTAATCGGCGTCAGAGAACGAGGGTTTGACCTTTTTGTTAAAACCTTCACTTGATAATTGGTACTTAACCTCCTCTATAAAAGCATGTGCTATAGATTATTTCGTACCCCCAGGTAACGACATTAACTGATGAAATGCTGAGTTCTGTTGCATACTAAACTAATCAGTTTCATTTTTTCTTAAATATGTAAGCTACCACACAAGTGCCTCAATTACTAAGCGTACTGCTTCCGATTTGGTGGTCTATTCCCTTACCTGATTACAATTAAACAATTTATACTATTGTTTTTTGTCTTTAAAGTGATTTTCACGTTTTTTCCGAACAAATATGTGTATGCTGTTACTATCGTGTTTCACACATATCATATTCCAATCTGAACAAATTCTACGCAAAGCCGTATTCTTTTGTTCACTGGTAACTTCTCAGTTATACACAAAACAAATGGAGGAAGTAATTGTCTTTTTTCTTGAAAGCCGTGTTCACAAGTCTTTTCTGTTTACCTAGGCTGTCATTGTTTCGCTTCGACCTTTTTGTTCACTTACAAGGTAGTGGAAAGGAAATAAAGACTTTTCAACAGATTGGAGGTCATACAGCTTTTAGGTCAATCTTTATCTCAATTCACCAGAATGATGTGCATACCAAAAGGTTTTATGGATAACGTTAATTCACATAGGCTTCCTAGTTTCAGCGAAAATTTTGCCAAAATAAAACCGTTCGTATGTTGAACAGTTTTGATTATTTTTATGCACTTTTCAGTGCTTATATAGCTCTATATCTTACAACGTCAGTTTTAGAAATATATCACGATTTTGCACCAACGTTGTTTAACATCACTAAAAACATTGAACTCCTCAATAGTTAGTATTACTGAGGTTTACAGACGATAAGTCGCAAACAGTACGGCAGAATGACAAGCTTTGTGTGATGTCAACATTTGTTTACCCCAGTTGTTCATTCCAGGAAACTGTGTATCTCAAGCACAACCAGTCAATTCTGTACCAGCAGAATGTGTTGTGACAAACAATATGACTTCCATGTTACCGCTTGTGAATTCAGTGGAATGTGTCCGGTTTAACAGTTCTCATTTTCGAGCGTTTGTTATAGAGAGCCAATGGTTCTGTGTATGAACAAAGAAAACAAAATTTAAACATACATCAGTGTTTCATTTTGCAGCGTCATTGTACTGTGGCATGGCACTTCAATGTTTTAAAGCTGTTGTACAATTACTGTCCCGGAATGCTAGAAAACCTGCCGGAGCTAATCATTAAAATCAAATTATACCTCATTCGTTCGACTGGCTTTGCCAATTTCTCTACAGCACCCTTTCCTTCGATGTAGACTTATTCCCATTGAATGTTATTCCAAGAAATGCTAATTCCTTTGGCGAACGACGTTCATTCTTGTCATACAAATTCCACAGGAGCAGAGTTTTATCAAGCGGACCACCGTAGGCCGGCCACGGTGCACAATATAGCTTATGTTCTTAGAGAATCCGTGGGCACGATTTTACCCATGTGGATGTGACGTTCCGTGAATGCGAGACAAGTCACTCGGTCAGTCTTCAGAAGACGGCATATGTTCAGGTGTTCAGAGTCTCGCTTATTTCAGTATGTGGGCTGCAAGGTTTTCATTGCTAAATACGGTTGGTATAGTTTGATGAATGCCTGCTATGTAGCAAGAAGTGAGTTGAAACGTGAACTGAATTACTGTTGGCTAATTCCAGTTGCTTTTGAACTACTATCTGAATTTCGATTCTCCGCCACCTGTTTAATGTTCCGTTCAACAGCAACAAGATATGACAACAGAACTTTATCTTAAAATCAACAAAAACTGAGTAATCTGATTTAGAACCAAACGTTCTGCTCAAACTTGCATATAATAACAAACAATCTTCATACGACATCAAGGTCCATACCGAAACCTGTACGCAACAAAATGCTCACTGGTTTGAAGATGAAGCGTCCGCAACCTGAATACCAAGCTTTGGGAGATAGTGACTTTCTGAACTACCCACCAGAGCTACGAAGACCCTCACTATTCCCACTGATCAGAAACCCATATCGGTGCTCAGCGTCAAAGATCCCCCGTTACTGAAAGATCTTTACAAGCAGTGAAGCTTCCACGCGTCAGCAACCGTTGTTTCTGCATATAAGCTTGAGCTGAAACGTTTTATATTTGATGTAAACTACAGACCACCATTCAATCATTCAGTAGTTTGCACACTAATTAGAAAGAATTGTGGTACACATATTAATCACCGTTGATCATATCCGGTCACAAAATTGTGAGAACTTATCGATGGCTGAAAGAGAAAACTCCAAACAGAAATCAACTAACACCAGCTAAGAAAATGACACAGGGACGGGTCAAAAGAAATAAGACGAGAAGGAATGACACTGAAGGAAGAGCTAACAAAACAGGGAGAATAATGCTAACGTCAGCAACTGCACGTGGATCAGAGATCTGTCAAAACGTCCGCTGTCGAGCGATAACCAAAGTGTATTTGACAAAACAGTCTATTTTGGCGCAACTGACAAAGTATACCTGGAGAGCAAGAAGCACACATGTTAATCTAACAGCCGCTTGGAAAAAGCAAAGCAACGGACCCGAAAAACCTTCCTCCTGTTCACGACCCATAACTGATGGCCCATTCCCTTCAACAAAGTAAACGACAAGCATTGAACCTAAAAATCAATCTGTTACAATCGACGAGGGAAGGTGGTAATCATAGTGAACAGAGCAGACTATATGCAAAAACCAGAAAAGTTGCTTATGGACACAGTTGATTTCCGCCAAAACAATGCTGACGGCAACGAAGAATTCGCCAATAAACCGAAAATTATGGTAAAGAAACCGGAGGTTATGTTCGAGATAAGCAAACAGGAATGCTGGAACCTCTAGTCGGAAGAAGCAACAATGGCTAAATGGTCCGAACTTCTGAAAATGTATAATGTTGGGTATCAGTAGTATCCACATCAAGACTACCGGCAGAAAAACTGGCATAAGTCCTAATTAAACAACAAAGATACCTCGTCCACATATCACCACATTCTGCAAACAATGTCAAACAGTGACAAACTGTAAAAAGAGAACGAAGGGAAAGGTAAGCGATGATTTCGTGTGGTTTCGCAGCGCTCTCCATTTTCGCTGATCTTGCTTTAGCTAAAGAAACATTGTCAAGACTGATAGGAAAAACTTGAATCGAATGAGTCCGTGTAATCAGGAGTCATTTGTACTTAGTGGAATTATGTTTGTCTACCTATTACAAATTCATTGGTTAGGTCTACGCGCAACTTAAAGAAACTGCGGTGAACTTGCTCAAATCTGGATCCATCCCCGAAAGCACTCTTGTACAGGCTGTAAGCTGCCGCAATATATAAATCGAGACAAAACTGTGAATATATTTTTAAATTATTTACACTCCACTAACTCCTGGATAGAAAAGACGGTCACTCAACAACATTTCGCAGTTCACTGACTTTCGTAGAACTACTAATCGGCCGCTGTCTTGATGGAACAGTGAATATCTCAGTTAATCTAAAAGAATCAACTACGTACTATTTTCTTACGTTTCACAGCAATCAACCAGTTTGCCATGATGTACACTAATGTACAGCGCCCTTCACAAAATTCTGCCAAATTCCGTCAGACAATAATACTCTGCCAAACGGTACTATTGTGAAGAATACGATCAAAACAAAATTAACATCCCAAACCATCCAGCACATACAGATGTACGATCAAAAGCAAAGACTGTGGACAGCGGTACGTCGGTACGTCGGTCAAATCGGATGAAAGTTCTACATGCACACGTGAGCATGAATTTGCCATCGAGAAGCACGGGCAAATTTATCTGATAACCGTCCACAGGGGATAGACTTTCCGCTTCAGAACTGCGGTATTCTATTCAGGCAATCACAAAACATGCAGAAGTTTTCGAATCCCCGCACTCATCAGTTGGTTCAGTAAACAGAAAACATCAAGATGAGCAAAAACTATGAGCATGGGCGAATCCAAAAGCCACGACGATGTAAACGAGGTCGCACCCATATGTTGGTACATCTAAACGGAGCATCGTATACGGATCTGAAGGCAATCAACTCTGGAAAGCAGCAGAAATTAGTCACTAATATCTCCAGTCGAATGGTTTCCTTATTCTTGTGTATAAGAGAAGGCGTCCATCAAACTCCAAACCCCACCCCTAAACTCACAGGCTCAGACACCCTCGCACTGATAATATCACTTCATCTGGAGATAAAACGCTTACAAACTAAAAATCAGGTTACGGGAACTGCCAGATTTTTGAAACATCAACTCGAGCTACGACCAACACCACTGCTCCCAACCATCACGTCTGAGTTGTCCAAGCGGCCTGTGTAATTTTCTCGTCGATTTTTCATGGAAAACTGTCAACCCTATTATCCATTCATTCTACCTCACGTATTAAATTGCAGACACAACTTGACCACTGTACCAGACAAACCGCGAATCTCATCCGCACATTCTTTCCCATAACTTCCCTTTGATTCTGCATGACAATGCACTGATGATGTTGGAACACAAATATTCAAACGCGGACACTGTCAACTGCACTGAATGCTCTCCATTTAGCAGGTTACTGTGACCTTGCGACCAAAACACACATGCTACTCACTCAATCCAGCATACATTTTAAATCACTGAACTTTCTGGAATTACCACATTGAAGTGCGTAATGTGTGCGAGGAGTCGGAGAGTGCAATTTTGTTTTTCGATCAGCGTTTACGTTCACAAAAGGAAATTAGTGTACCGAACCTAGAAGAAATATAAACATCATCCTAACGCCGGAAAACAAGGGTATTCACCGTCCTATTAAGGCATTCGAAAATTGTAGCATTGTCCAACCGTACTGACCCTGTCAAAACATGAAAACTTGTAAAGATTTGCTTGTTTTGTTTGCAAACGATGTTTCATTTTTGTACAGCAACTTTTTGTATCACCTTTGCATTTTGTTGAAATTGATAAAAAAGTGACCTTGCAATTCAATACAAATTTTGTGCACGTCAGTCTGCTCTTCTCTCCGTTGCGCAATCGTTTGACGATACTACACGGATCTATCATCCAATTTTTTTTTAGGTCCGTTGTACTACAAACATCGTCGCATCCGTGATCGCGCTTCATCAGTCCACGGCAACTCTGTGATATCACTCACTTCCGGATACTGGTAATTTGGATTATTGTGGTGGTCAGCTCGAACACCTGTGAACACTTTCCTGTGAGTCAAACCTTTTTGATTACCATAACTTGTTGGAACTTTGTAACTATTTTGTCCCATTCGTTCATTTTGTTATCATCGATAGCCTAGTGAGGTACGCTCGAATTTACCTAGTCTATTCAGTAACTAGTCCTGACCACTACAAACTCCTTAACTTCAGCACACATCCGGTGGTTTTACTAGAATACCATACAAACGATTTTTGAACGTAAGCACGAAAAAATGCAAGGGCGCTTACGCAACTACCTGTGTCAGAATCGATGCGGTAGACAAAAAAAGCATAACAACGATGTAAATACTAGTGTCCGCTACGTGAACTTCAAACAAGCGGGTGCGTTGTACGAGGCGCTTTAATGCATCTTCAACAAGGTAATACTACTATATTTACTGTTGGTGTATTGTGTGCCGTCGATGTATCAGTTGGGTTGCAACTCAAAAGGAAAACAGTGGGAAGAGTCGACCACCATGAAGCACTCCAGTCGGCAATCTCTTCCGGTTGCTTAAACGAGAACTTTACGAACTTTTTCATTTTATTCATTTCCATCAGTTCTTAGCCGTAGGATGCTGTTAACCAGCCAGGTCGATATGTCCTGCAAATGCTCAATGAGTTTGCCTTCGAAATGACCTGTTCATCATCGCTTTCAATTAATGTTTCTACAAGTTTTCCCAACGTTTCCGATGGTTAGTCCTAACGAATGAGAGTTAGTTCCATCTAGATTTTCCTACCTTGGTGGCCAAACGTATGCCTCAGAACAAGTAACTTCGCCTTCGTAAATTATTTAATGGCCATCCCTTCGTTATTGACCTTTTACTAGACAACTGTTGGACCATAACAAATTGCTCGCAGCAACATATCGGCTATTCCATCGCTCGACTCGCTGCTACCATCAACGTACAGTACCAGACAAGCGAATCAACTGCTACGGCATAGTAGGTATGTATGTACCAAATGTACGCTGTGCCAGGTTCACGCGTTTCATAACCGGGCGTACAACGTAAACCGAATGATGCACGCAAGCGACCTCAATGAATGTGAGCCTATAGGGCGTACGTCATAGGAAAATACGAAAAACAATTATCGGGCTGGTTGTGGATTACAAATTAGCAGGAGGGACAAGAGTAGCTACGAAACATTTTGTGCTCACTTCGGAAGCAAAAAGTAGATATGCTACACATGTAATCTCTACAATCAGTAAACCCACAATAAAATAAACAGAAACTTACCAGGTAAAAACAAGGAAATGAACCTTATCCATTAGAGTGAACATTCCCAGCCTAGGTTCGATTCTTTACGCGAGAAGTATTCTTCAAAAGGGTTAGGGTGAAATGGTCCTGGGATTCTATTATGTAGCATGTTTGTTGTCACACTGAAACCACAAAGAACCAGCTGTAATCAGGGATTCATCATTATACAGCCCTGACTTCTTTACCTAAAATTGAGCAAGTTGATTGGTAGTGCATCAGCTCCCATCTGAGGTGCGTGCCTAAAGAACAAGAATGAGCTGGTAACTGAAGTTCGCCATGACAATTTTATGATTGACGTTGTCCAGATAGGTAAATAATCCTTTACTCCTTACATGCATGAGTCTTCGGTTAAGGGATGTTTTA